>LBNU01013135.1:23736-54721 GCA_014162995.1 Artemisia annua | reverse complement strand
AAGAGAAGAAAAAGACCAAGAGTTTGCTGAACTTCAGGCCAAGTGTGAGGAGCCATAAGGGATTCGACAAGACCCCTTGACAAGACCTTCGTTTGATAATCCAATGATCTTGAGAAGATTGAAAGAAGCCCAACAGAGTGCAAGAGGTACGAAAGAAAAACCAAAACTGGCATGGATTATAAGAAAAGATTGCCACCTATATCTTAAGTGTAGAAACTTGAAGAAGAGAGGCAAACAAGGCTTAGTGATCAGGAGATTAAACTGATGAAGAGGCAGATTGTTACAAAGCAAGTACAAGGCTGCTTAAGAAGGATAGGGCTGTTGTAGTTTCGAATGGTTGATTACTTATTTTGCAATGGAAGCTACTCACAACGACGAGGTAGAGAAGTGATTAGCAGAATCTGGGTTACATGCTGCTTCTATCATTGGAAATGCACTACGTTGGGAGGAGATTGCTGCAAAACTGGTAGCCTGTAGGATTTGTCCAAGGTACTTTATTACCGTTCCACGCATGGAGGCGGAAATATGATGATGCCAGCAATGCCTGTCACTACAGCAGAGTACCCCTTCCTTGTCGAAGCAACCAAAGACCCAATGGCTTCCGTTGAGACACTTCTTTCCAAGAAGCCTCGTAGGGTGAAGCCACCATCTTCAAGCAAGAAAGGCACTCCTGTGAAACCTCCATCGATGAAGACCACCCCTGAGAAGCCTTTGTCTCCAGAATAGCTCCTGAGAAGCCCCAATCTCCAACTGACAAAGATTCCGCTGTGCAGCCTCCTTCTCCCAAGACAGATCTTGAGAAGCCCCTATCTCCGAGCAAAGCAAGCCCCAAGGGACTCACATCCCCCACTCCACAAGAAAGCCCCAAATCTTCTGGTAAGTGAAGGCTGCACTGTTTGCAGTAATTTGGCCCCGAGGGTGGTATGTACCCTCAAGACATTATTAACTTATCCTCTGTAGGTTATGACCTACACTTTAAACAATTTATGGTTATGTGGCCTTGGCCTAGACAATATTTCTATCATCTTTTTATCAACTACCATATATGTTGCGTGTGGTAATATGGCTAATAGATTAGAAAAATGTATTCCCATTTTTGTTATTATGTACTCCTCCTCTTAACATTATCGATAGACGTTATTATACATCCTAAGGCTGTAGTGAAGGTCCTTATTGTGTGTATTTTGAACCAAGATTTTATAACAATCGTATAATTTGACTGCTGACGGAGGGTTGCGACCCGCTCCGTCTCTATCCTCTTAGTGCAAAGGGCTTCAAATACCCTAAGACTGTTTTAGGAAAGTTAATATGAATTATGATAGATTCTGAATTATATACAAGACATGAGTGTCTCGAATCATCCTTCGAACATTGAAACCTCTAATTACTTGGCTGAGCAAATCCTTTTCGTGTAAAATAAACAATAGATTCGAGGGAAACATTTAATATCATTAAGTGGGTAGAGAGGATTACATCATTTGAAGAAATGAACACTAAGACACCTACCATTAATGTTTCTTTCCCAAAATGAGAAGAATTCGATACATAAATTGAAAACAAATGATCTGTTTGAAATTGCAAGTCTTGCATATAGAACTTATGAAGGTTGTCATTGCTTTGAGTTCTTTAAGCTGCATCTCCGAGAGGGGCTGCTAGTGTGTAGACTCAGTTGCTGTAGGCTGTAGATCTGGCCTATGACATGTTCCCTTCCTTCTTCAACCGAATGGGAGGAAGAACCTTCGTTTATTATAACTGAAACTAGTTTAGTTAAATGGGTAGGTTCTGTTAGAGCTGAGTCACCAAGTGCCTTCCTGTTTTGATGTGCCATAGATTCTGAATCTTCCAGGACAAAAGGATCGTGAGTGTCTAGCCTTGTGACTAACCGAAGGTTCCCCATCGAAGATTGGTGCCCAGCTTTTCTATCTAATTATTTGAATTTAAGACTAGGTTCAAGAGAGTTTGTGTTTTCTTTGGGATTGACCGAAATTGCGCCTGTCTTCGAACCACCAGAGAGTAGCTTCTCCTCTCTCTTTATCCTGAAGGCTTCTTTTTTGGGAGTTGCACTAGCTTGGCCTGGTTTAGAGAATACATTCTTGGGCGACCGATCATTAACAAAGTTTTCATCCCTGTATTCGATATCATGTTCTCCTAACTCAATCGCCCATTTGGCTATTCTTCGTGATCTATCGGGATTTGAGAGCATCCGTTCGATTGGCTTATCAGTAAGCACTCTGATGGGATGATCTTGGAAGTACCTTCGAAGACGCCTCGCAGCATTTACCAGAGCCAGAATTAGCCTTTCTGTTTTTATATAATTCTGCTCGATTCCTTGTAAGGTCCTGCTAGCGAAGTAAATTGGGATTTATATCTTTCTTCTTTCTGCCAAGAGTATTGCGCTGATGCCATCGAAGGGTATTGCGAGATGTAGGAATAGCATTTCGTTTTCAGCTTGAGCTGTGAACGTTGGCAAGATTTCCATGCATTCCTTCCACCTTTGAAAGGCTGCCTCAGCTTCCATGCTCCATCGGAAGGTTGTTTTATGGGTGCCCATGATACAATTCTTAAAGAATGACGAAGACCTGCAGGCCCCCTTCGATAGAAATTCGCTAAGTGCCTCTAGCCTGGCTTCCAGACCGTGGGCCCCTTCTAACAAATTCTGAGCCTGTTTGCTTGGATTAGCCTTCACCCCTGCTAAATTGGTCTGAACCCTTTGATTTGTGAGCTGCTTTTCCTGTGGTTGGCCTTTTTCAATACCAAAGGAGCACATCCTTGGGTTTAGCTTCATGTTGATTCTCTTAACTGGACGAACGTGTCTTCGATATCGGAGAGCAGGTCTTTCTCTGTCTTGCTTTTTATGACCATGTAGCCATCATAAGCTTCCAGATTCCTCCCCATCTGTTTGTCGAAAGCTTTTTCTATCAACCGTTGGTATGTAGCCTCCGCGTTTTTTAGACCAGAAGGTACCTTTCTATAACAGTAGGTGCTTTTTCCCACGTGAAAGGCCGTTTTTTCCTCGTCTTCCTCCGCCATCTGTATCTGATGATACCCTTTGTTCGTTGTTGAGGAATCATTTCAGGCGATAATCTGATTGTGACTTTGGTTTCCAATCTTTTTCTGTCGAAAGGTAAACATCTTTAGGGCAGGCCTTGTTGACGTCCGTGAAATCTACGCATATATGTCATCCTCCGTCCCTTCGTTGGATTGTGATTGGGTTGGCAATCCAAGATGGGTCCTTCACTTCCCTGAGTATGCCAGCCCTTACGAGTTCACCTACCTCCTTGCAAAAAACTATATTCCTTTTGGGTGTCACACTTCTACGCTTGTGTTTGGTTGGTTTGATGTGTTTTGACTCATTAAGCCTATGCTCTGTGTTGAAAGGCCTTCCATCAACCATGAGTTTTCTCGGAACTCCTGTCGTGTCCGAGTGCGACCATGTGAACACGTCTTTGTAATCCTTAAGTAGCTCATGCAATCTTCTTTTGAGGGTGGTAGGAAGTTGCTTTCCCATTTTTACCTTTTGTTCCGGATGGAATTCGTTTATCACCATCTGCTCCTCAGATTCTACGTGATTCGCGATGTCCTTCGTAAGTTCGTGGGGACTTTCTTTAACCATCTTTTTGGCACCCTCTATCCTTCCTTCGTTATAACTGGAGAATATAGTTCCAATGCCATATTCCGTTTGGAACTTAACCGTCGAGTGTATGGTGGAAACTACAATACCCATCTTTTGCATGGCTGTTCTTCCGATTAGCAAATTGTAAGGGGATTCCGACCTTACGATGATAAAGTTTAGGGTTTCAGTTCTTGTGAACTTTCCCTCACCGAGCGTTACTTCCAAAGGTACTTCTCCTAAAGGCCACGAGCGTTCACCCGAGAATCCTACCAAAGGCATCTTTGGTTCTACCCGTTTTGACCTGATTGAGGGTTTGAGTTTCATAAAGCAATGCTCATAGATTACCTCGCAGGAGCTTCCACAGTCCATGTAGACTTTGTTCACTTTCAAGTTGGAGATTACGACTTTAATGACCACCGGGTCATTCGAAGGTTATCTGCCTGTCTCGGAGGGAAATGTTACCTCCCCTACTTCGTGTAACTCCCTTTCGGTGACTTTCCTTTTTAGGTTAGGTTCACCTTGGCGAACCATAAGGATGTGAGCTTCTTGAGGGGAGGTATCCTTCCCTAGCTGCGTGTCGGAGACTTTTTCCTTACCCTTTTTTATGCCCTTCACAAGGTGTGCTAGTTGCCCCGATTTTACTGCTTCCTCTATCTGCCTTTTTAACTCTCTGCCGCTGTTCGTTTCGTGACCGAAGTCTTAATAGAAGTAGCAGTACTTAGTCGTATCTATGCTTTTGCCTTTGCTCGTCATGCGAGGGGGTGGCTAAAAAGTTTTAGCAGCTCTCTCTGTTTCCTATATCTCTTTTGGTGACTTTGATAGACTTCCTAATAGGCCATGATTGGGAATTTGTGGTAGGGAGTGAATCTGTTGTGATTTTTGTTTTTGTTCTTCGATCCTTCCCAAGAAGGATGCTTCGAGGACTTGCTATTGTGTTCCCTACTTTCAATCGGAGCCCCATTGGTGGACACCTCTTTGGCTTCTATCCAAGTGTATGTCTTTTCCATAAGACCTTTGTATGTGGCCGGAAGATCGATGGATAAGAATTCCACCAAAGTTCGGTTTCGGAGACCATGTACGAAGCCAGAGATACGCTGATTTTCATGTAGACCCAGGATCTGGAGAATTTCATCTGTGTATCTGGTGACAAAGGCTCTTGTACTTTCGTTGTCCCTCTGCTTGATGTTGAGCACTGTTAGGTGAGTCCTTGTGAACTTCTTCTGTTGGCTGAAGTGTGAACGAAACTTAGCCTTTAAGTCATCAAGATTCACAATGCTGCCTGGCTTTTGGCCATTCAACCAAATACGAGCGGAATCCTTTAAAGTGTATATGAACATGTGGCAAGCTACGGGCATGACCCACTTCTGCATCCTGATCGCCCCTTCAAACAAGTGTAAGAAATTATCCGGATCCCCCTTTCCATCATAAGTGCCTATATGCGAGGGCATCTTTAGACCATCGGGCAAGGGATAGCCTTCGATCCACCTCACAAAGGGTGTTGAGGAACCCGTAGGCTCTGAATACAGACAATTGTAAGGTGCTGCGCCCATAGGGATGCCAGGGTATGGTTTATGGTTAGGGGGTACTCCCGAAGGAGTTTGATTAAGGTATGGATGGTAAGGCGTATTCATGCTGAAGGGATAGCTATTACACACGGTATACGGAGGGTATGCCATGGGGTGCCCGAAGGGTATAGTAGCTTGTGGGAAATTATGGTTACTAGGTTGTCCATTTACTGAAGGATAAAGGCTTTGAGGGTAAGTCTGAGCTTGGAATTGGGGATACATACCATTGGGAGGAAGGTTTCCTCCCACATTAAGTGGAGATGGATTGCCTTCTACGCCGGATGCGTGAGAAGGCTGCAGCGAAACCCCTGCTTTAGTTCTCCCCAAATGAGCGGCTAGCAGTGGAGGTAGATTTACCTCCGGGTTTTCCTTTCGTAGGCTCCTCCCATTGGAACCTTCAGCTATTATCCCTTCCCTTCTTGTGGGAGTCCTTTCAGGGACTCCTTCGAAACAAACGGACCTTCTACCCATCCCTCGACCGGAAGGAGATCCTACCCTTAAAGCTGAATGTGTGGCCCCCTGCACCTGAGGCCTCGGCTCCATCTTCATCTCCTCATCGTAATCATCACTAGAGTATTCCAACTCTCTTAGCATCTCCGTGTTCCGAGCTTGTCTCCAACGCGCCCTTAATAGTGATTCCAACTCTTCAAAGTTGGCTTCGACAAAGGCCGGGCTAATGACAGGTTCTGGATGAGATCATGTAGTGAACGTGGATGCCGTAATTGGGGGAAGGTTATTAGGGTCAGTTGGCGGTATTGGTGCTAAGGTCGAGAAACCCGGTGGGGGTGTAACTTCTCTCTCTTGATTCATGCCAGAAAAGTAGCAGGTATATTTGACTGGTTATTTGCTTGGGAATAACGAGACTAATTGTAGCGGGTCCCACGAATGGCGCCACTGATTGTACAATAAATTGCACGACCAGACCTACGATGGTGATCGAAGGATATAATGGGGTGTTGTGGTTGCGCCAAGCTCGAATTTAACCTGAAATAAGAAATACGAAGACACTACGTTAAGTGATTGCGCAGGGGTTGGACCCTGCGAACCACCTCCAGCGTGTGAATAAGTATTTGGTATGAGAAGTTTAGTGAAAATGTAGTAAAGTGGAGTAGTAAAGATTGCATACCAGATTCCAACTTGTCCAAGACTATTTATAGGGGAAGAAATAACCTTGGAGAGTGTTTACACGATTCTAGGAGATCATGGGGGCGTCCCGTGATTTGTGGTAACCGCTAAGGCTTAGTGGTCCACTCTTCCTATTTTGGCGGGAAGACCAGGAAGAAAGAGTGGACGTGGGTGAGACTTGGTCTTGCTAGAGCCCCTTCCTAATATCATCGTAGGATGTACCCCGAAGGGCTTAATCTTTCGCTTGACGAATTTCCAATTGGTAACTAGATCATAAATGATTAGTTTTACGCCATTGAAGATTTTAGGAGGCTGACCGGAGCCTTTGATATGTAGGTTGCGACCAGGCTCGAAGGGGGGTCCTTCGAACTTATCGGAGGGTACATTATCAAATACGAATGGATTCCTCCATGATGTGACAATTGTAGGATTTTTGGACATGACATTGAACATTGACGCAAAATGGTTTCTACTAAGACTATGAATCGTAAGGAGGTGCAATATGGTAGTACGAAGTTGAATCGAAGTAATAATGGAATTGGTGGAAAGAAATCAGCTGGTGGCTTTAATATAAGTTCTAAATTTCAATGTAAGTCGACTAAATAAGTAGAAAAGAGCCAAGTTCTTTGAACCCCTTTGATGCACTTAGGTCGATTGATAATGATGATGTGTTAGACGCAAATGGGGGTAATTTCATGAGTGCTGAAACTGTTGTGGACGAGGGTCAGAAGGTTGATGCGAAGCCTATTCAGATATTGATGAGCATGCCTAATGACGTTACACTTGTGAATGAGGTAGAATTGGCAAGTGAGCAGCCAACTCTTAGCATGTCTAAGGTGGCTGGTTCGAATATAGGAAAGAACAAGGGTGGTGATATGGTTGATGATGATAGTAATAGTGAAGTGGAAGAGGTTTTTGATTAAACAAGATTCATGGCATTCAAGAGCGGAGTTGGAATCAGGAGGAAGAGCCTATACGAGCGTTGGAAAGATAGTAATGATGATAACCCGATGATGACCACGAAGATTTGACTTAAGAGCAAATAGCTTTTTGTAGCACTTATGATATAAAGGTTCGTGATCATATTGCTAAATGTTAGTAGGTTTATAGAGTAGTTTTTCATAAGTTTTGTTTGTTATTCTTATGATAGGTTCGGTTTGAAGCACAAATGGTGCGTTTGTTTTCTCGCGCTATGTAACGAGTTAAAATGTGAGATCTTATGTATTTAAATGTTGTTTGGAGTAATAAAATTTACCAAGTGTAAAAATCAAAAAAAGACAGCCCTGATGAGGAGTGTCTACCGGAAATTTTAGAGTACTTAGCTTATATGTAAATATCTGCTCTTTAATCAAGCTACATCCAGTCACAAACTTTTTAGTAATCAACAACTAAAATCGATACTTTAAGTGTACTACGGACATTCTACCTTCATGTAACGACCTCTATTAACACAGACGACAAGCGTGCAATGATAGTTCCTAGCACACACATAAGATGTTTGAAAAACCTACCGATCAACAATGTCGACTCTTGTAAACTCAAGTTAAATTACACGGCTTTTGCACATAAATTAATTAGTTTCGGTTTTCATATGAAGGTCACAATTAAAGAACCAAAAGAATTAATCCAGCCCCACACGACGAAAGGGAAACAAAAACAAAAGGGGATAAAAATTTCCCATAACTTAACATCGATGACATGTGGGTGTAGAAACAATCTCTCAACAAATAAGTCAATCAGTCTTTATGATTTTACGCAATCCTACCATAGTTTAGCACCATCAAATGATTGATCGTAGCTGAAGACTGAGGAACCAAAGTAAACCCGATATCATTTCTTGGACTATTCCATATTGTATCTCTTACATGTTGTAGCGTCGATAATGATAACAGTTGATGTCCTTTACATGTTATCTCCACCTGTTTATCACATTAACCCATTCAGTAAACGAAATTAGCAAAATATCAACAAAATCATTGATAGATGAATGCAAGGTCGATAACATATATAAGTTCTAACAAATTGCAACACTAGAGTAAAAATTCAATCATCAATTATGGTATATAAATGGACGTTTTAATCCCATGAATGCTAAATACATACAAGCATGATGTTAAAGAAAGTGCACGATTGGAAAAATACAAACTCTCTTTAATCATGACATTATTTAGCCCCACCATAAACTTTGCTACCAAGCCAAACCCATGATCTTTATTTGTATGTATCAATCGTTTTACGAAAATTCAAGTATCATCATAAGAATATGTATACAAAGTTTGAGTGGATATCTTTTCAACGAGTAACATGATTGATTTCGTCTAGATTTTAATCATATCCATGCATTGCTTTGGTTCAAAGTAAAAAAACATATATTGCATGTGTAACTTTTTTCTTGTCTTAAAACTTTTGATTTGATATGATATGAACTACTACTCCATTGTTTTTACTTCTTCATGTAAGTGGAGCACTTGTATACAAGGTATTATGATAGATTCGAACCACTTTTAAGCAAAAAGAGTAGTGGACCCTAAATAGGAGAGAGCTATGATGCCACCTCCATACCTATCATATATAATTTTTTTTTTGGTTTTGTTCAATCTAGTTGAAGCATGCGAAAGCATGACAAAATCATCATGCATGATAAACTTCTATATATGGTTAGATGCAAAATTTCTATATATGGTAATATATGGAATTTGAAGACATGCGTTTTATTACACTTGTCAAATCTCTAAACCTACACACTCGTTCTCTTATCGGAATTGATTTGCGCATTTTGATTTTTGATTTGCACACTATAATATACAAGTAGTTAAAACATGTTATAATTAACGTACAACTGCTTAATACAAAATTGGTGTGTGCCAATAAATTGAAAATATGCAAATCAATTCTTTTTTCATATTCATTCATGAACATGTCGTTATAAGAGCACGTTCATAAAGTTTATTTCCATTTCGCATAAAAATTCAGTTTATTAGTGTAAGTACAATGTATTTTCCTAGCGATATACTCCAGTGGATCTAAAAATAAGAATGGTTGAAGATGGATTTTAGCTATAATTTTCAAATACGTTAGCATGCTATAAGCCTATAACATGGAAGGAAATGTGTTTTAGAGTCCTTTGTTGGACATAAACTTATAGATTGATTAAGAATCATATAAAAACGGATTTTGAAACGAGCTGAATCAGAACATTCCGTTAGTTAGTTAACTCAGTTAAACACTAATCGTGTTTTTTCAGATTTTTTCAAGTTTAAGAAATATCCTCTCCAACTTTAGCTAAAGATCAAATCAATCAATTTAAAAAGGGATTGTCCTTAAACTAAATGGTAGATCAAGTGTTAAGTTATATCATGCTTGTAACAATTCGTCTCATATAAGTAGAAGAGAAAACATCTTAGCCCCTTACGAGATTAGAATTGTGACCTACTAATATCCTTCAAACATAGTTTTAGTCGATCATTAAAGATACTCAAGTAGTCTACTTTTTTTGGTTTTGAGGTAGTGTACTATATTACAATGCTACCATTAAAAGACCTAGAAATATCAATTATATCTCCTATACTTTAGTTAATAATAGCACGTAATACTGTTTGCTCTAAAGTACATTGACTCCTACCTAGATTGAAAGAGAACATAGAGCATGCATGCAAATGCATATTGATATGATGTGGAGTTAATAATATTGTAAGTTAAGGTAGCTAGTAATTAAGGAAGCTAATGATTGGATAGTGAGTTTTGGTTTTGCAGCATGGGTATAAAATTGAGTGACATGGGATATTTGATTTCTTCACGTAAAAGCAAACTTGAATAGCTAAAGTAGCTGGCATCATCAATGATTTGCTGAATCAAATCCTTACAAATATGCACATAAGGTTGACTCTTTGCTATCTTAGCTACCATTAATAATAGTACTACTATTTAATTACTATTTCAACAAAATAGAATGTTAATACAATCCACGAACCATGCATTGATGCATACCACTATTTTGTTATATGTGTTGTATATCTGTAATTCTATACATATTTATAAACACATAAACTATATATTAGAGTTATATGGTTGGTGGTTGCATGTATAGATCTTATTTTGTTCTTTTATTCCAAGAGATATATATATACATTGGCCTGCATCTTTGTTAGTTCTTAACATGTAGCAACTAACAGTTATAAAATATGGTGTGAGCTGTTACTTGACGTTTGTATACATACATAATTTTTATAAAATTTCTTGATTTAGCCACAATATATTTGTAGTTTATTGTTGGTAGCGATATTATTGTAATATATATTATAGAACGTTACACTTAGCAATGAATATATACAGATAAATAAGTACTTTCAAACTCATTCGGTATGGAAACCTTGTTTTTTGAACTCATGCACTCAATAGAAAGTAGTGTCATATAATGGACGTGCATCCTTATAAATGTATGCCGATGCAAAACTACAAATGTCATCTCAAAATAAATAAGTACCAGTTATTAACATATGATGATTATAATATAAGGTCAACTAAAACTTTATAAAACTTAGTGTAAAGAGGAGTGAGTATACTTAATTTGCCTCCACTACTTTAGGGTCATCATTGTTAATTCCAAACAAGATTAAAATTAGCATTTAACATACGGGTGACTTACTCCTTCTGTTGTCATAAAATTCCTTCGAGGGAATGAGGGTTTCACTTAATTATATAAGGACAAATTAAGATACATCATCGACATTACCATATACTTATAAGTCTAGGATATATATTTTTAACTTAACTCGATCGACATTAGATGATCACTGTACAAAAACAATTCAATACTACACAAGAGATTAGATTAATTATCAACTTCGTGAGTGTTTGTATCTACTGGTATTAGTTAATTCTACTACTAACTTCCTATCGTCGAGCTCCCATCCTACAAAAACGAAAGTGTCCACAGTTTCTCATGGTATCACTAATGTTATATATGCAGGAACTCAAGTCTTAACTTTGAAATTTAGCATGTACTGTACGTGTATGTAAATGTATAGTCTAGTTTAATTTCCCTTCAATCTAGAGATTAAAGAAGCATACGAGTGACTCCAAATGTGACGAAGTAGAACTACTTACTAACTTGCTTTCATTTGGATCTCAGTAGGATCGTGAAGTTTAATCTTAGCAGGTTATAAACTTATAACGGAATTGTAATTAACCCATGTCATGCTTGGGCGCATTTCATGTATGTTTCTCGACTATATAGCCTGTAGCGACTTGCTGGTGCGCTTCCACTAATACATGAAAGTCATGAAACTATGTTGTTCAAAAACCAAAACAAAAACTTCCAATCATTTCATTTATCTTTTAATCTCATGCACGTTAATAGTTTGAAACTAGCAAGCAAAAGCAATCTTCAAAAAAAGGTTTCTCTCTTCATGCATAGTTTAATTAAAACTTGTCAAACTTTTACTTTGTTAATAAGTTTTGTTTCGTTCAAGGCAAGTAATTCTACTCAAATTTGATTATTGATGAATAAAAAACGATATGATCACACTTAAATGTGTATGTGTATGTATCAAATACCTACATTGATGTATATGGTAACTAACACATGAAGCAAACAAAGGCTAGGTGTTCTTTTATGTATACTAGATGATGGTAGCAAGTAGTTTTCTATATGTTTATCTTCAACATTCGTCCTTCACTTGGGACCTACGTGATTTTCTCTTTCAAGCTTTGTGTTTCCATATTTAACGTGGGTGTCATATCCCTACCCTAATTGACATGACCAACACTAGTTATATTATTACCATTGTATGAAAACAACCTACAATTATACTCACCACCTAATTCAAAATCACTAAACGAAAAACTAGCTAGGCATACCCCTCAATCCATTTCTAGTTTGCTCCAATGTTTCTTTCAGGTTATACTCACCAACCTTATTCTTACAATTGTTTGATGGGCTTTCCCCTTTTAGATTACTCCTAAATCACAACTACATACATACATTCATATGTAAATACGTGTATATACGAAACAAAAGTATCAACTCACTTATGGTTTATTCATATGCCTAAGAAACCGGCCGGTTCCGATTGCTTTGATTGGATAGTTGAGTCTAACTTTTTTAAACTAGACTGTATAATTTTGTTGGTCCTTATTTGTCACCTCTAGCAATTTGTTATAGTGTCTTAATGAATTTAACTTCCACAAAAAAACTTGTATGTGTAAAATCTATTAAAAAAAATTAGTATGCGTAAAAATATGTGCCTTACATTTTTCTTACTTCTGTTTTCTTAGATTTTGTATGTGTATACATTATACAATCACCAAATGATATACATGTTAAACCAATGAGAACACAAAAAGGAAATTATAAGCCACAATTAATAAATTTTAAGGGCTAATCTCATAAAATAAGAACCTAATTATCTCGATGCTCTACATAAATAAATGCAAAAATGTACATATATATCATCTTTTTAAGGTTAATAATTAATTTGGTACGGTATTATATATAAGTTGTATAATGACTAATATGTAACACGGATACACTAATCTAGCATGTAATTCTGTGACGTTAATATTGGCATGATAATTAATTACTGCTAACCTAAAGAAAATATCATAGGGAAAATTAATTAAAAGAACTAATAGATAATATCATATAGTACTAGCTAGGTTTTACAGTTTTATAACTCTAATTATACTTATTGAAAACATAAGTATTAGATCATGAATTAAGGTGGTATGTACCTCGGATTCACTTCCTAGTCCAAGCTTATTAACCAGATATTTGATTAACAATCCAACTGTCATCCTTCCATCCCTGAATAAATAAAATTACACAATTTAATTATAATCAATTGTAAATAAAATAAAAACATTTGTTATTGAAGAACATTTACATGATAGTAATTAATAATGAAACGTCTTACTTGATTCTCAAGTAGCTCTTTGGTATTTGAGGCAAAAATGGTTCTTTAGCTCTGCAGTTATTCAAAATGCAAAATACATAAGTGCCATGCAAAAACATAAATGTAAGCAAAAAGAAAGAGAAATATATAAATAGGGTTTTAAGAGTTATTACTGGTTTTGAGATGCTTGCAACACAAACCAAACACCTGAATGGGGTCTTCGTGGGGGGTTCACAACTCTAGCTACATTTAGTCGACGATGTACATGATGTTGTCGTCCATGGTGCTCCGAAGAACCCGAAAATGAGGAAGACGAAGAAACTGGAGGATTAAGAACCGGTGTCATCATGTTTACAGGAAAAGGCCTAATTAATTGCAAATAATTATAATTAGTCTCTTGTTGATGTTGTTGTAGCTGTTGTAAAGTCATGAATGGCGGGGAATTCATGACACCAGCAGCCGCAACTGATTGTTGCGGCTGCTGCATAAAAAAGTTAGTGGATGTATGGAGAGGACCCCTAAAATCGGGTACTTGAAAAACGAGCTGATGAGGTGGCACATGTTGTTGTATCCGTTGCGATGAACTCCCACCATCGCGTCCAACACCAACTCGTAATAAGTCAAAGTCAACCGACGTTTGAGTTGACGTCAGTTGGCTTTGGCTGGTGGTGGACATCTGCGTATGTCCACCACCTAAACTCAACTCAAGCCACCGGTTATGATCATCTTCATTTGTATTCCTTTCATCATGTATATTAGCATTAGTATTAATATTGATATTAATATCCTTCGAGCTCGATCCTGCCTCTTCGTTATTGATACTTGTATCGGTTCTTGATTCATCTTCAGCCATTAGATCTGAAAACCCTCCTCCTAGACTAATAAAACAGTCGTACCCACCCTCCAAAAAGCCTCCATTAACATATTTTGATGAGGATATTTGAGCAGGATACATGATCATATTGCGAATCTTTGAAACTGACTAGAGCAAATTGATCTATGAAGAGTCAAGACGTGAAAGAAATCCATACATATAATAAGAAATAATGGAAATCTTTTAAGTGTTTGAATATGTATCAAGAAGTAATGAATTTGGAAACAAATGCATTAATGATGATTGAAAAGAAGATATGGTGATGTGTAGAGAATAAAAATTGAAGCAAGATCTCACTACTTTGCTTCTATTTGTTCTCTTGGTTTGGAGGTTTGTGTTTTTATTTTCTTTTTTCTATAATGAGATGAGAAGATGGACCAAGAGAAAGTTGCTTATTATATTCCTGAAAGTGATAAAATGGATGGGTGGTCTGTGTTGTTATTTATTTTCTTAATCATTCTTAATAGATCATTACTTTGTGTATATGGTATTTTTAATTTAGAGGTGTCCCTTTCATTATAATTTTACTAGTGTATAGTTCGATGATTTTTATTTTATCTTTTGAACGGTGGCAATTTATAAAAAAAGAAAAAACAACTAGTANTATATAGTTCGACGATTTTTTATTTTTATTTTTTGAGTGGCAATTTATAAAAAAACAACTAGCAAAGCGTTAGAAAATTACAAATGAGATTGTAACCAATTATTCCAACTACTAAAAAGTTTACCTCTAGTTTTTAACCAAGAAAAGGAAGAAAGACGAATACTATCAAATATGTCACACTTCCTCATGGACTGAGAGTTGAATGTAATATTATTACGAAAGCGACAAATTAACCAACAAAAAGCAGTGAAGATGGCAAAGGCACGATCTTTCGAAGCCTTAGAAGCGTGAAGCATAAAACCAAGAATCCCAGTTCTTACAAGAGTTCAAAACTAGAAAATTAGAATTGCACCAAACAAAAACAAGTCTCCAAATACTCAACGCTGTGTCGCAAGATAATAAGACATGGACATTAGATTCCACGTTCCTGTTACAGCTCGGACATAAAATTGACTCAATATCCAAGCCTCACTTTGAGAGGTTAAGCCGATGAGGAAGCCTATCCATGAAGAAACGCCACATGAAAATGTTAATCTTCTTAGGGATGACTATAAACCACCTTGTGCATGGGAGATTATTAGGAAGCATAACATCATCAATGTGTTTTCTGATATTACTAACAGAATAATACCCATGTTAAGATAAAGTATAGGAGCAGTAATCACCATCATCCACCATATCTAAGGAACCAATCTCTTCCAAAAGATTGATGAAGTCGACATAAGATCTTCTCGTAGTAATCGGTCTATACTAATTCCATGACCAACATCCAGTAATAATACAATCTTTATTAAGACAATTTTTATTTCTTTCCATGCGATACAACCTAGTATAGCGAATGTAAAGAGGCGAATCTCTTAACCAAGTTTGGTGAATTGGGATTGCGTCTACATGTAACTTATATTAAACTTTTTCATTAACACAATTAGAAACTTACACTATTTTTGCCATCATAGTGATAGTGATGATGACGAAGTTCTTGAGGTCTACAATGAAACTACTAGTTATATGGCATTTTACGGTGCTAAAAGTGGTAGTGGAGCGGGCATGAAAAGCATATATGAGCAATGTAAGGAGGACACTTATGATCAAGACCATTATGATGATGATACCTTTGATAACTATGGTTTGACTAGTGCCCAAATGAAGTATGCTAACACATATGACATTAATCTTCGTGGTCAAATTAGATAGGTGTTTGTTTTATTTTGCATATTCCTTATGCTAGTTTAGGTCTTAATCACTGCATGCGAGTTTGATTTGCCTTTTCGGGCTGAGGTATGAGACTCACCCACACCCGTTGTACTTTATTATTTTTTTTTAAGTAATATATTTTACCGGTGGTAATCCTTTTACCCAAAAAAAAGTTATGCTATTTTATAGGTTGTAGAATATTGTGTTGTTTAACTGCTCAACATAAAATTGCTAGAAGTTTCAAGTTCAATTCTTGCTACCTACGAACATATATGTGAAATAGTTACGCAAATCTTCCAAAATGAGAATCTCATGAATTAGTAGGGAATTGTATGTTTGACATATTGTAGTTTCTTCAAAATGTTTAAATCCGCCGCCTGCGGGTAAACCGTAACCCCCGTGCATCTTCTTTTTCTACAACTTTAATACTATTTAAAACATAAAATTCCGCTCAAGTTTGCAAAAACAATATTTAGACCAGTTTCGTCTTGCCCATGTTTTGGGGTCGACTTAATATAAACAGCCATGTATACATACTTTGGTTGTATACATTTAACAATGTAAATATATTTGTTGCTTTAATAAAGAAAATTCAAAATATGAATATTTGAGTATACTTTGAAAATTTTAATTTAGAAAGCAAAGACATAAATATAACTGAGTATACGTACTAAAGCTGTGTTTTATTTTGGGGTGTCATTTTCATATGTAAGTAAAGCTGTGTTTTATTTATGACAGGCCTTTAGAGTAAAAAACAATAATAAGTTAGTTATAACTGAACTAGTATCCATGAAATTCGCATCCAATGTATATAAATCATTGCAAATACAAACAATAATGTTATAAGTCATCTTATTAAGGCTATATGCACCACAGCACCAGCGTCGGTCGACCTTCGGTCGGTCTCGGTCGCCAGAGGATTTCGGTCGTGAACTCGACCGATGTCACGGCTTGGATTTTATATTTGGACCATCTGGTTTTGTAAAAAAAAAATAAATAAATAAATAAATAAATAAATAAATAAATNTGTATAGTTCGATGATTTTTATTTTATCTTTTGAACGGTGGCAATTTATAAAAAAAGAAAAAACAACTAGTAAGGCGTTAGAAAATTACAAATGAGATTGTAACTGATTATTCCAACTAATACAAAATTTACCTCTAGTTTTTAACCAAGAAAAGGAAGAAAGACGAATACTATCAAATATGTCACACTTCCTCATGGACTGAGAGTTTAATGTAATATTATTACGAAAGCGACAAATTAACCAACAAAAAGCAATGAAGATGGCAAAGGCACGATCTTTCGAAGCCTTAGAAGCGTGAAGCATAAATCCAAGAATACCAGTTCTTACAAGAGTTCAAAACTAGAAAAATAGAATTGCACCAAACACGAACAAGTCTCCAAATACTCAAGGCTGTGTCGCAAGATAATAAGACATGGACATTAGATTCCACGTTCCTGTTATAGCTCGGACATAAAATTGACTCAATATCCAAGCCTCACTTTGAGAGGTTAAGCCGATGAGGAAGCCTTTCCATGAAGAAACGCCACATGAAAATGTTAATCTTCTTAGGGATGACTCTAAACCACCTTGTGCATGGGAGATTATTAGGAAGCATAACATCATCAATGTGTTTTCTGATATGACTAACAGAATAATACCCATGTTAAGATAAAGTATAGGAGCAGTAATCACCACCATCCACCATATGTAAGGAACCAATCTCTTCCAAAAGATTGATGAAGTCGACATAAGATCTTCTCGTAGTAATCGGTCTATACTAATCCCACGACCAACATCCAGTAATAATACGATCTTTAATAAGACAATTTTAATTTCTTTCCATGCGATACAACCTATTAAAGCAAATGTAAAGAGGCGAATCTCTTAACCAAGTTTGGTGAATTGGGATTGCGTCTACATGTAACTTATATTCAACTTTTTCATTAATACAATTAGAAACTTACACTATTTTTGCCATCATAGTGATAGTGATGATGACGAACTTCTTGAGGTCTACAATGAAACTACTAGTTATATGGCATTTTACGGTGCTAAAAGTGGTAGTGGAGCGGGCATGAAAAGCATATATGAGCAATGTAAGGAGGACACTTATGATCAAGACCATTATGATGATGATACCTTTGATAACTATGGTTTGACTAGTGCGCAAATGAAGTATGCTAACGCATATGATATTAATCTTCGTGGTCAAATTAGATAGGTGTTTGTTTAATTTTGCATACTCCTTATGCTAGTTTAGGTCTTAAGCACTGTAGGCGAGTCTGATTTGCCTTTTCGGGCTGAGGTATGAGACTCACCCACACCCGTTGTACTTTATTATTTTTTTTTAGTAATATATTTTACCGGTGGTAATCCTTTTACCCAAAAAAAAAAAGTTATGCTATTTTATAGGTTGTAGAATATTGTGTTGTTTAACTGCTCAACATAAAATTGCTAGAAGTTGCAAGTTCAATTCTTGCTACCTACGAACATATATGCGAAATAGTTACGCAAATCTTCCAAAATGAGAATCTCATGAATTAGTAGGGAATTGTATGTTTGACATATTGTAGTTTCTTCAAAATGTTTAAATCCGCCGCCTGCGGGTAAACCGTAACCCCGTGCACCTTCTTTTTCTACAACTTTAATACTATTTAAAACATAAAATTCCGCTCAAGTTTGCAAAAACAGTATTTAGACCAGTTTCGTCTTGCCCATGTTTTGGGGTCGACTTAATATAAACAGCCATGCATACATACTTTGGTTGTATACATTTAACAATGTAAATATATTTGTTGCTTTAATAAAGAAAATTCAAAATATGAATATGAGTATACTTTGAAAATTTTAATTTAGAAAGCAAAGACATAAATATAACTGAGTATACGTACTAAAGCTGTGTTTTATTTTGGGGTGTCATTTTCATATGTAAGTAAAGCTGTGTTTTATTTATGACAGGCCTTTAGAGTAAAAAACAATAATAAGTTAGTTATAACTGAACTAGTATCCATGAAATTCGCATCCAATGTATATAAATCATTGCAAATACAAACAATAATGTTATAAGTCATCTTATTAAGGCTATATGCACCACAGCACCAGCGTCGGTCGACCTTCGGTCGGTCTCGGTCGCCAGAGGATTTCGGTCGTGAACTCGACCGATGTCGCGGCTTGGATTTTATATTTGGACCATCTGTTTTGTAAAAAAAAAAAAAATTAAATTTAAACCTTTTACCTTATAAATACCTCATTTATCTTATCATTTTATACACAATCTATATACACTTTTATCAACCTTTTAAATGGCTTGTTCGCTTCCACACAACGTCGATGAAATCAAAGCTATGGTTTAGAAACAAATCGACGAGGATAAAGCTCGTCAGCAAGTCCTTATGAACTTAGCCGTAGAATTTGATAATGCAATCATAGCTAAAAATGATCTGAGGAAAGTATACGCTGAATGCCGTGCACGAGAAACGTGTTTTGATTGACGCTTATTTGAATCAAGCATCTGATTTCGATTAGGAGATGCATAATGCTTTGTTTAGAAAGGCGGGAAAAATAGAACAACAAATGAATTATAAATTTGTTTGGATGCATGTAAAAAATAAATAGGAGTATTGTGTTTTTGTATTATTTTTTAAATTTCGTATTGTAATATCTATTTTTATTTAAATGAATAGAAATTTATTTTCAATTACAAAGAACCAAAGTAGAACACGAACTTTTATTCATTACATCAGCAAAGTAGAATACGACATTGAAATAAAAATAAAACTACGATACGGAAATTAAAACACATAAGTTTGTTAGCTAGAGGAATTGTTCAACTTTTTAATCTGATTCCGAATCAGAATACACCCCAAATTCAGACCTTAATAATTTATCATGAGCTTGTTCTTCCCTAATTCTCTTCTCCCACTCTTTTTCAGCCCTTCCTTCTTATTCTAATGTTTCTCTTAATGCCTCTTCAACCAGAATAAGTTGATGTTCTTGTTCCTTAGTAAGAAATTGATGCTGGTTTTACCGACCAGGTTTTAATATTTATAAATGTCTCGTTTACCTAAGGTCTACCTAATGCACTATCGGGCAGTGTACCCAGTCGTGTGAGGTATAGCTAGATGGTAAAGCCGAGGTCGTGCCAAGAGCTATGTGTGTGGAGTCTATCTAAGTTTAGTGTCACATGTAAAAGGGGGTTTATGATTGTAAAGATTAATTAACTAGAAATGTAAATAACAAAACAAGTAAATAAATGGAATAGAATCAAATAAGGAGAAGTAGTGCTAACCTAATTACTACTCTTGTTATTTTTATGATTAGTTTTCTATAAGTGCATCCTATCATATTGTCTGGGGGTTATACTCATTCAGGATCAGAGGGTTAAATCACCTAAATCTATCTTACACCTTGTCCTATTCCCGCCTATTGTAAAGACGAGAGTTCATCGGGCGGTGCGAACCTACGAAGATGCAAGAGTCATTAAGTACCTCTACTAACATGGACAAATCTAGCGGGATGTGGCATGGTCAGATCTTACACCCCCTCTAGCTCCTTTAAGCGTATCGCATTGGTAGGTGGTCCTAGTGTTAATTCGCACATGTATGGTGATATTGCTATCACCAAGTCATATCCCCATCGGCTTGGGTCCTGGGGCTAATTCACCAAGCCTCCAAGGAACTACCGATGCTCAACACTACTAGAACTAGAGTGTCCTAAGACTCGCCATGAAAGTATACAAACAATAGACAATAGATGCATAGAAAACTAACTCATAACAATAACAATTTCATAACTAGGCTAACACCAAGAGGTGTTTAGCCACTCATGTTCATAGTTGCAGTAAAACAATATTGAGTTATTACAAATGTAAACATGAATCGAATACAAGACAAAGGAATGAATAAACTTATGATTGGTGTGTGAATCCTCCCTTGGAAATAACTTGTATGTGGCTAGAACTTCGTTCCTCCTACTCCCTGAGTTTCTCCCAACTTCTGTGTGGTGAAAAGTGAATGAATAAACTCGGAATTAGGGCTGGTATTTATAGGCTCGACTTTGCTACGGCATAGCTGATTTAGTTGCTACGCCGTAGCCTTTGTAAATATCAATTACGCCGTAGCTTGATCAAGTGCTACGGGCGTAGTTACTTCTTTAGATGCTTCTGCGGCGTAGTTATATGGGGAACTACGCCGTAACTTCTTCTTTGGCCACGTGAGTTCTTTACTGCCTCAATTTGGGGTCTACGCCATAGGTGGAGAGTTGCTACTCCGTAGAGCCCTTTTGTAGATTTCTACGCCGTAGTCATGGAGTGAGCTACACCGTAGTCTTCATATTGCTACGGCGTAAGTAGATGAACCTCTACGCCGTAGTTAGTGCAGAATCCACATTCTTCATGTATTTTCTCTTAAGTCCTTCCATTTTCGTGTTTCTTCGTTCTTTTACTCATCTTTGCCCTGAAAACATAATATAAACAAATAAGAGTATATATCCTAACATATGAATAAAAAGATGAGTAATTAAGGGGGAAAATAACACTTAAATCATGGACTTATTTGATGTTATCAAATATCCCCCCACTTGAACTCTACTTGCCCTCAAGTAGACCTTATTAGAATAATTTTTAAAAAGATATTTCCCAAGAAACTGGAAAATATGAGTCTAAAAATTTCCTATGCTAGAATATATCAAAGCCGAACACCTCACGAAACTGGAACAAACACTCATCTCTCTCTCCTAATCTAAGTATTAATTTCGGGGTGATCACTCAACGCACAGTCATAGAATGTATTCTATCATAGGCTTGGCGGTTACACAAATCTCTACCACTAGAGCTAAGGTCGAAACAATTTTTGAAGGCAATATTGGGTGAACACATATAATGCTTGTGGGTGTAGTGTTGTTACTAACATACTACGGCAAAGGCGACAAAGGCAATGGTGCATGACCGGAACGCCGGGCAAGACACCAATGACTGCTCAAATCCTTTACCAAAGCATGATTCACAACTAAAGGGTAGGATAAGACATGGGATGCATAATAATGGTGTAAAAGAAAAAGAAAACAAATAGTCTTAGCCTATAACCGAGTTGCTACCACTTGCCGTTCATCCAAAGTACAAGCTTCAAAACGCAAAAATTAGATCATGTAACAAGTGTGTGCCATTAGCGGACGTCATGATGGGCAACTCACTTGGTATTCATGTTGGCGATTAAGAAGCAACAACTTCATTCTTCATATATGACCGAAGTGGCCTCTTCGATACTAATTCTTGCAAAGCTCATATTACGATGCTATACAAGGTTTTACCAAAGATAACATATCTACATACGGAATTTCACATTTTTTTCATAACAATAACAAGAAATAAATATATCCCCCACTTGAGATGAACTATACATGTACAATAGTGGGTTTCTCATGATCTTCAAAGATTTGTCTTTAACGTAGGTGTGATTCTTGAATCTCTTGTCTTGAACCTCAAACTAGAACAAGTGGCAACTTCTCAACCATAAACTAAGACTACACAGTAGGCTAAGGTGTATAGGTGTATCGAAACAATAATATGGGTAAGAAACGAAAGGATAGGCTCAAAAGGGTGTATATAGGGGTATCTTGCACTAAAGGTGAGTGCAACAAAGGGTTTAACACGGGGGTCGAATAGTCAATGCGACTAATCAATAAACACACACATGTAGGTTACTTGGGTGATAATCCTAAAATATTGCCTTCTTAAAAAGTTTCTTCCAAATGTATCAAGAAATCTCAATACACTACTCGTCTATGGTTTCAAAATGATGTAAAGGCCAAGTTCTAAAGTTTACAAACTACCGGCACACTCATAATTTAGGTGGATTTGGGGTAAAACAGGGGAAACGGAAATAGGCTAAACCTGACCATGGTATTAAGGGTTAATGTGCTCGGCTAAGGTCTATTCTAGTTAGGTTCGGAAAAACATGTCAAAAGTTTAAAAGTGGCATAATTTTTCAAAATAAACTAGAAAAATGGGGCAACATAAAGTTCAAGTAATAATTCTACTCCCGTCCCCCCACTTGAGTTGTACAAAGTCCCTTTTGTACATAAGATAAATATAAAGATGAAAAAGTAGAATTGGAATGAGAACTTCCCTGAAATCCGCTCTTGAAAATGATAGAATAATCATGTTGGAAAACGTGCCTTCGCTTCGCCTAATGAGCAAACTTCAATTCCCTGAAATCACACAACTACCAAAAGCATAAAACCAAAAAAAAGAAATAAAAATAAAAAACCTAACTTACTTTCGTAGGAATCACGATTACATTTAGCGTATGCAACAAGCCTTTTAAACCACTTGGTGTCCCAAGTAGATGAGTGAAGTCTCGTGAGGGTTTACAGGGAACACACCTACAAAGTTCATTTAAAAACTAATACAAGTTTAAATAATGATTTGTAAAAATAATAATTTTTAAGGTGCAGAAGGAAGCTACGGCGTAGCTGAAATGGGTTGCTATGCCGTAGTTGCTAAAAATCTCCAAAATGACACCTGGGGGTTGCTACAGCGTAGTAATGGTAGGAGATACGCCGTAGCTGAGTCCTGGGGGATTTTTCTTGGTGCAAAAGTCCAAAATTTTGTTCCCCAACGCAAAGCTTCCACTAGGACCTGCAAATTATTAACACAAAACATACCAAACCAACAAAATAAAAAGAAAAGGAAAGGAAAAGGATAATTAGGGTTGTCTCCCGAAAGAGCACTTTTGTTTATTATCGAGTCTTTAAGTTAGACTCACTGCCACGGTTAGTAGTGTCCATCGGTCATTTCACGCACACTAGTATGCTCGCGTCTTAGCATATCAATGACCCACTCATTCTTTTTGTAGGCATCACCAATATCCAAACATCTTTTGTAAAAATCTTTAATCTTTTGATAAGGATAGTTGTATCCATTCTCTTTATCCTTATTGCTAATGTCAAGGAGGTGCTTGGCTCTACTTAACTGCTTTCTAGTCCAATGTTTAAAGTTTTCTACCATCCTCGTCATTTTGAAAATGGTAACATCATTTGCATTAGAAAGCCACACTACCCCATTGATAGTATCTACCTCAATCCTTGATAAGTCTTGGAATGGTTTTCCTAGAATTATTTCTTCTAATCCGTATTCCACAAATTCAGTTATGTCATCAAAGATCATAAAATCAACCAAAAAGGTGTACGTACCCACAAATACACTAACGTTTTTGACTTCACCGAGAAAGTTATTTCCTAGATATTCAAGCTCCTTTTTAAATATTTTATTATAACTACTTTTAGACATAAGGTTAATGGGGGAGCAAATATTAATGAAGGATGAAAATCGACAAACCTTATTTTGCATGTGAGTTGCAACGTGTAAGGATTGGAATGGTGTAGTCTAATTCCTGCTTCGCGGAAACTAGGCTTTATCGGCAAAGCTAAAGCATCTTCCTCGTCTAGTCTTGGTGGGACTACATCCATAGAGTTGATTTCATGATATCCTTCTCCAATATCCATTTCGATTCCATGACTACTTTCTTCAAAATCAATGAAAACATCAAAGTTTTCAATGGGGGAGCTGTCATTATTGTTAAGAGGAGTTTCTTGCATTTCATCTCCCTTGAGAAACTCCTCCAAGTCGAATTCATCCTGGTCCTGCACATGATCAACAACATAAACACTACCCTTTTCGGGAGTAATTATTAATTTATTAGCGTTAAAAGTAACTTCCTCCCCTCCAACTTCTAAGGTTAAATTCTTACCGTTCACATCAACCTTAGCATGTGCGGTGGCCAACATAGGTCTTCCTAATATTATTAGAATCTTATTATCTTCAATAATATTTAAAGTGATAAAATCTACTGGAAAGATAAATTTATCAATTTTTACTAGAACATTTTCAACAATCCCCAATGGAGTCTGCATAGACTTATCGGCCATTTCAATCTCCATTTTAATAGGTTTTAATTTCCCTACCCCTAGTCTTGTGAACAGAGAATAAGGCATTATACTAATGCTAGCCCCAAAATCAGCCAAAGCATTACTAATATTTAAGTTACCTATTAAACATGGTAGAGTGAAGCTTCCCGGATCTTTCTCTTTAGGTGGCAGCTCATTTCGGAGGATTGCCGAGCATCTTTCATTAAGCTTTACCGAGTTTACTCCCTCCAGTCTGTTTTTTGCTTCCAAACACCCCTGCAAATGTTTAAGATTGTAAGTTTCAGTTTTTATTGATTTAACAAGAGGTGCATTGATAGAAAGGGATTCCAATTCATTGAGCAATAATTGCTCCTTCTCGATCCTCAATTTAACTTTCTCGGAGAATGTCTTGGGCTCGATTTCATCAGTAGCCATCGCTTTAGTTTCTTCAAGCGATGGTGCCCCATTGGCATTAACGTCTCTTTTTAGACATTCCTTAATAATGTTGGTGCACTGCTCAACTTTTAATTCCAGATTTCTAATCCCAATGTCGTGAGCTTTAAGAGACGAAATTGTGCTTTCAACAAACTTTTTTAACATTTCCTCCTCTCGTTCCTGTCGCTTGATGGATTCTGCTATATTTATGCACCGTTTCCTCCAAACTGTCACTTCTACTTCTGCCAACCAAGCTCTTTACTTCTTCAATTGGTCGGTTCCTCTCAGCTTCATTTCTTTCCTTTCTTGCCCTTTCAAATTCTGCTACGTGCCCACCATCATTTTTTACTAAGGTCTTCATCACCTTGTGTTTGGAATTATCTCTTGGTCCATATCCAGTTTCCAAGTGCCATTTATGGACATGTTCAGCAATTCTTTGTATAGCTTGGAAAGCTTTTTCCAGAGTTAGCCCAAGAATAGGTCTTTGTGAGTCAAGAATGTTGCGAGTGTACTCATCAAGCCCTCTATAAAAGACGAAGACTTTTATTTGATTGTTGAGGTCGTTCGTCGGGCATCTATAGAGGTGTTCTTTGTACCGTTCGCATGCTTGGTAGAACGTTTCTTCTTTAATCTGCACAAACCTGTATATTTCCTTTAAAGAAGCGGCTAGTTTAGTTGGTGGCAGAATCTTTGCATGAATGCCTTTCGTAAATTTTCCCATGTTGCCTTAGATTCGCGAGGGAGGCGATTAAACCATTTCCTTGCTTGACCGGTGAGGGATATAGGAAAAACTTTTGGCATAAACTTATATGTGGAGACATTAGCACTTCCGTAAATGCTCACAATGTACAAAAATTCCTCCACATGTTCTTGTGCGTCCTCCTCATCATTTTCTCCTGAAAACTGTCTATCTTGTACTTCCTCGATGATTTGCCCTTTAATCTCGAACTTAACTGTTTCAGTTCCGAAGTCACCCCACTATCATACTCTTTATTGGTTCTATCCATGTATTGTTCCATTGTGAGGGCGTCAATGTTATTTCCTTCATTTACTTCTGTATCTGAATCTGAATGTTCACAAAAAGAAAAAAGATTATGAATAGAAATAGGAGTGTTATTTCTTTTTGTTTGGAACTGTCTCTCGGGATTATCATATGGTGTTGCTAAAAAAGGTTTAGCACTTCGAGTCTTGTATCCTGACATAGTAATAGTAAGAAAAAGAAAACAAATAAAAATGTAAAACTTAAATAAGTTCCTAATAGCTCCCCGACAGCGGCACCAAAAACTTGATGCATGTTTTACCGACCAGGTTTTAATATTTATAAATCTCTCGTTTACCTAAGGTCTACCTAATGTGTGAAAACTGTAGAGGGGGGGGGGGTGAATACGTTTCCATTTAAAAACTTAAAAACTTTTGTATCAAACACCCGATCAAGTGTTACATGATATGAAAAGTGTCAACACAGGTCTTACAAAAACTAGAGGTAATATAAAGCATCAAGTAAGACATGTAACAATAACACAAACTAAGACATATTGTAAAAACATGCCATGACACAAAGCATAACAAACACAATACAAGCAACAAACCACACAAGTATAAATGCTACGCAAGATATAGATGTAAAGAGGTAAATGCGAAAATGAACGTAAAGAGATAAGTAAAGAAAATGCAAACCCGGACACGGCTAGTTATAGTCGTTCGGTCACGAAGCTCCTCTTCGCCCTACTCCACTCCCCGAGTACCTAACTCGAGAGTTACTTCACTAATCAACAAGCTCCATTCTCGGCGGAGAAAACCATACAACGTCGCTTACATTATTTTCCGACACTAAGCTAAATGTCGAGTACTAATCTTAGATAGTACCAATCTACCATGATCTAACCGATCCACACACACCACACAAGCTACAAGATCCACATGATCTACACTCGATCTACCCGATCTACTCACGATCTACCTGATCCACACACATCACACAAGCTACAAGATCCACATGATCTACACTCGATCTACCCGTGATCCACTTGATCAACACACAAGCTCACTAGCTACAAGAGTTCTCCAAGATCTCAACAAGATCACAATGATCAACTCTCACAAGACTCAACAAAAGATAATGACTACTTGATGTATATCAAGATACAACAAGCTTACAACAAGTAATGCAAGTGCACTACCCAATGACTCTAACACTTTGTATCTTCTTGATACTTTGTGTTCTTCTCTTGGGCTAGAA
Source organism: Artemisia annua (assembly GCA_014162995.1). Lineage (NCBI taxonomy): Eukaryota > Viridiplantae > Streptophyta > Magnoliopsida > Asterales > Asteraceae > Artemisia > Artemisia annua. The sequence continues at coordinate 27,267 of LBNU01013135.1, read as the reverse complement.
GAGGAATGAAGGTAATCACTTGAATGGATGATTGGATCACTCTAAAACAAACTAAGAATCTCTAAATGATCAAAGAAAGTGACCTAACTAAGAAGGGGTTAGACCAGAGAAAAGTGGCTGGAAAAATCAAGTTGGAAGTGTAAAATGGTCCACTATTTATAGGCAAATGGAAATCTGACCGTTATAGGAGGACGGCACCACTAAATTTGGGACGGCACCACTAAATTTAGTGGTGCCGTGGGTATTTAATGGTACCGTGGGTCAAGAAAACGCTCCTCCGTTTGTCTTTAGTGGGGAAGGTTTATTTAGGGAAGTTTGGAGCTCGGGGGGAAAAATAGCTGTTGGTGATTTTAAACTTATTTTTCAAGTTAAAACATTTCTTTTTAATTCAAAAATTGAAAAAATGTTTTGTCACATTAAAAATGTGAAGTTTAAAGAAAACTATAATCTTTTGATCATTAGTCAAGTCGTGGATTTTTTTGTACATACCTTAAGTAATTTACGTCAGGATGAAAATCTACGACTTTGTTGAAGCATACTTAAGACGTCGAGAGGTGTTGATGTAAATATGCATTGATGATTTGTGTTTACAAGTACCTTGCGCATTTTACGTTATGCATTACAAGTTACATGTTTGTCATTATTAAAACCGAATAAACCGTTAAGTTTAAATATCGTAATATTTGTACTAACAATCTCCCCCTTTTTGATGATGACAAATATGTAAACCGTAACACACAGTAAAATATAAAATTTACCTGTTTACACTCCCTTCTCCCCCTTTTGTCGAAGCAAAAAAGTAGTTGCCTCGAGCTCTCTCTTGGATTCACTCGCTACTCCCCCTTATTACACTACTATCTTCCCACAAATGCGAGCTTGCATCATCCTAGTGAAGTCTTCTATCACCATTATTAGAAAGACTCCGTGCTATGTATTCAAAAACTCCCGAGCTCCCCCTAGCTCAATGCTCCCCTATGGTGATTAAATCCCCTTGTTTATTCACCTTAGTATCTAGCGGATCCATGGATCAAATTCTTACAAAGGCTTTTCCTACATCAAGGGTTAGCTTCGTGCAACATAATATATAAAAGTATAGGAGAAACATTATAGGGATAGGATACACATAGCAAAACATGCAATGGTTAAACTATGTGAGTGACACAGCCTAAGAGTGTGCCAAAATGATAAAGACCAAAAGGAAAGCCTAAGAAAGTTGGGCGACACAAAAATATGAATGCATATTGCAATTCAAAAACACTTGAGTATCACAACCCGACCAACAACCTAAGATGTAATTGTTCAATCAATCACACTAACAGGAACGAGATTCGTTCGTTGACTAATACAAAAAATGACTTCTTCCAAGTTGTCATTGGGAAGGCAAGTTCTAACAAACCTTTTGAACGACATAATCATCTACCTAAGATGATTGGTGTTAAGGATGGTTTGTTGATAAGAAATATTCTAAATGATTACTATTATGACAAGTCATGCCATAAAGTAGACTCGATAAAAGATAAAAAAAATGAAAGTGAGAATGACATGCACCTAGATGCGAATGGAAATGATTCCATAAGATGGGAAAGTGTTGGTCTTGACCTTTGAGGAAAGGTGGGGAAAGATGGTTTAGATTGATATATCGTTTGCACTAACAATGAGATGCATGATATATTTCAAAAGGGAAAAAGAAAATGTGCATGTGATCTTAACAGAATTGTTGGTGGATATCTCTAATAGGGTTGAGGTAAGTAAGTTCTAGATTTCTAGTTTGGATGATCCTAGTTGTGTGTTAGAGATAATTTAGTGCATGAAGGGTTTCGTGTAATTGTGAGGATTGAAGGTTGTTGAAGTAAATAACACTATCAAGAGTGAACTTTAGTTATAAGGGTTAAGTGTGATGATGAATGATGTTAATGTGAGGTTTGAAGATGAGATGCAAGATAAGCTTGCAATGGTGAGGCCTTAAATAGGTAAGAGTTGTGGGATTCGAATTAAGGTTGGTGGTAGTGTCCTATGATGTAGTGAATGAATCTTAGGGTGTATGTGATTTTGCAAAAGTTTGCAGGTTTGAGGTTAGGGATGCAGGGATCTAAAGGAAACAGTGAAAATTCGTCAAACAGGGGCACGGTACCACTAAATACCGCACGGTACCATTAGATTTAACGGTACCGTGGCCTATGTAACGGTATCGTGACCAGGAAGTCACGAATTTTCCTGTACAGCCTAGTTCTGGGCAGCTAAAGGGAAGTTTTCTAGGGAATAAGAACCACATTTGTGTGTCCTTGAGAGTGTTTATTGAAAGACTATATGAGTGTGTTTTCGTTCCCCCTCAATCTATGACCATCTAGACAAGATAAAAAATAAAAATAAATAAATAAATAAATAAATAGGAAAACAAACGTTGATGGAAGCAATGAGCTTAGTAACGTCATGACAAGTGGTGGATAGCATACGATAAACTTAACCTTTGAAGTCATATAGCTCTTTTCAATCATTTTGAATATTAATAAAATGTTCATATGATGAGGCATGTGATCACGTGGATATATTCTAAGGGTTAAGAAGATAAAATCTTCAAGGTTGTGAGGTTAGTGATAAGGTTCTAGTGGGGTTATCTATCTTGATGAAGAAGGGTTATCTCAATTTATCCTAGCGATTCTTCGCTTGAAGTGTGAGGAAGATGAGTGGGATGCGGAAGCATTGGTAGTGTAGAACGAAGGTTGAAAAGAGTAGATGATGCGTGGTTTTGCGACCTTAAAACATGTTTTACCTCTCAAGGGATCTTAAGAGGCTTGCAATCCCCACCAGGTAGTGTACCTGACCGATGTAGTATAGTGTAGTGGCAAGTACAGGGGGATTGATCGTTCTCTAGGGGAATAGTGTCGTTAGGATTGAAAAACTACTCTAATATGTCTAAGGGTGAGGGAAGATTATTTTTTTATTTTATGTCTTTAGGAAAGCAAGTAAAATTATCTCGGATTTGAAGGAGTGGGCGGAATTAGTTGCTAGTCAACTAACCCAAATAACTACAAATGCAAATAAAATAAAATAACTGAAAATAAAATAGTGTGAAGACTTATATGGAGAGAAGTGTGTTTACTTAGACTTCATTACTCCCTAACTATCTTTTACCGGTTGATTAGTGTGTTATAATTGCGTGGATGATGGGTTGTATTCCTTAATACCAGTCATGGGGGTGTGTACGAACTTCCCCAACTCTATAAGCTCCTACTTCACTCCTATGTCGAGCCGACTAAAAGCTCCTAACATGGGATCACTAGAATTCGCTTATGCACTAAATACAACCATATAATCGTAGTACACATCCGATCATGTTTCTTAAGACGTTCAAGCAAGTTACCGTATAGGAGGTTAGCCAGTTTTCTTAAGCCTAACATCGATAAACATTCATCCAATACAATTAATAACACACCATCCAACCAATAATTAATAGTTAGGTTTCATTAGATCTAAGCAAACACGAAGAAACCCTAGCCTAGCATGTTAAACAAAAGACAAGAACAAGATAAA
>LBNU01013135.1:11652-23208 GCA_014162995.1 Artemisia annua | reverse complement strand
TATTTCTCTCAGTATTTGTTACACACCCTACCAGAAAAAAGCAAACAAAACACAGAACATAAGGTTGCATTCTCTAAGCTATCGTTAGATTCCCCCGCCCCCCCTGTAGACCTTAAGGGATGGTGGAACATTGTCCCAGAGGTGTTCGAAATAATAAGATAGTAAAAGTAAATAGGGTAGAAGAATGAAATTCAGGGAATACTTCCCCTGATCGCGGTCGGTGATAAAGTGGTAACATGGTTGAGATCTTTCTTCCAAGAGAGTGTAGAAGCTCCAAGATTAAAGCATTGCCAAAAGCTTGATTCCACATACATCTCCTTGTCCAAAATAATCTGTTAAACCTGAGAAAACAAACACGAAAACCTGCATAACATCAGCGGGATAAATCTGTATAAGGATATAATGCTTGTGGAATGAATATTTTGCAGATTCCTGGAGTTTATAATTTAGAGATTTAATAAAGCATTTTATGATTCTGGAAGAAAAACAAAACTTTCAAAAATTTCAGAAAACTGTACCTGACGCCGTCAGGTTGGAGCCTGACGCCGTCAGAAGTGATCTGACAGATTTTTCATGTTAAGTTTCCGGAAAATTTCTGAAAAAACTCAATTCTTAATTCCTGGAAATCCTGCAAAACATCATTATGACTCGATACAAGCATTTGACTCAAACAAGTACTAATATGTATGCTAATTTTGTTATGAATATATTTATTCATATTGATTGTCCATTAATCTTATATTCATGACCTTTATGATTATATTGTAACACCCAAAGATGTACTTAATTTCAATCATATTAAGGACCCTATAAATAGGGGTACCTTATGCAATGCAATGACACACCAACAAGTTCTATCTCTTCATCTCATTCTCTCATATGTTTCTTTGATTATTGTTCTTATTGTGCTAGTAGGTCCGTTGTTTCACAACACGTTATCAGCACGCTCTAAAAAGATTTTTAATTGAAAACAAAGCTAATACAAGGATCGATCAAGTTTTTGGTTTCTACGTTTCGGATTTTTTTTAATTGCTTTAACACGTTAAAGATTTTTAATTGCTTTAACTATGAAATTTGTTTAGCGTTTTTTTCTTTTCTTTAAGGAATCTTGGTCAAGAATTGCTGTTTTGTCTTTTCTACATGAGTTTTTAATAGCTATTCTTTGTATACATAATATTAATCGCTTTAACAATTCCTACTGCGTTAAATCACGTCGTTTTCCTCTAGGATCAACATGGGTTTATATGGTTTCGGCTTTCAGTCGGTTATACATTATTTTTATTGTGTCATTCACTGCTTCAATCATGTGGCTGGGGTTTTTTTTTTGGTGATTAAACCCTAATGTTTTAGGGTTTCTACGCTTCATAGAAGGAGATAAGAAGAGGAAAAATAAAGAAAGTAATGATGCTGCTGGTGTTCGATTGGGTCCTTTAATAACCGAGTCGAATTTTCCATCGTCGAGTGTCTTAGCTTCTAATGTTCGTAGTTGAGGTAAGTTTTCTCTAACGTTATGTCTTTACGAGCACATGATAATTTAAAGATAAACTCATAATATTTTATCCAATGAATAACCAATTATAATAATTTGCTAGCATTAGGCAAATATAAAGACAATTTGGCGGATCAATTATATATACTTATAAGAATCATATATAATATTTATGTGTGCGCATGGTAATTTGGTGAATATACACGTTGTTAAATTACAGTATATGTCATGATATTAAACCAAATCATTAACTAGTATTCTGGAGAATTTGATCAATTATATTTTGTTGATTCAATTGTAGTGAATAAATTACTCTTTATTCGTAACTAAAAACTTTCCAAAATATGCGATTAAAAGTTCATACGGTAATTTATATACGATCAACGTCATATACATGACTTATATTTTTGAAAGCATATGCTATGACTTATATTATTACCGTGTTTATGTCGAAGTTATGTGTTGCATGTATTATTGGTTTCATGATTATAGTTTGATTATTAACTATATACAATCTTATTATTGTGTAGAGTAACATAGAGTATGCCTCTTCGTATTATAATATTGTAATTTATCATAAAATTATGACATATATTGGTGTTTATATATTTTGTTGTATATAGTTCACTATATCACTACGTAGGGCATATATTTGTGTGTTGATCAAATTTTGCAGTATATGAGTTTATCCCATGGATATAGCTAGAGGTATTAAAATGAATTTACATGCTTTACATAAACTATGATTTATAACTGATCGTTGTTTAAAGGGATTCAAACACTTTACATTTAGACGTTAAATTTGAACTTTTATAATTTTTACATAATAAATACCTTTTGAGATATATAGTTTGCATGATTTGACCTCTTGGTTCTTAGATACAAAAATAGTTTTCAAAATACGTTGACAAGAAAATAATGGAATGTTGTCAATAAAATCAAGAAATTTTATGCACTTTGAATAATTTAGTGACATCTTCACTTTACTTTAAAGTTTATCAATTGACTTGGTTTCACGTATTAACTGACAAGTTTTGTATTCTCTTGAATAACATGTAAGGGGGTAACAAAATATTATTATACTTTTCTTGCATGGTAGCTAATTTGATTTCGTTTTAAAGGCACGCAGTTTTATTTAATACAATCTCAAAAAGTATGAAATTGTGATTATTAGTTGGACATCATTCAAAAGGTGTTTTGAATTGGAATTTGTTTATGTTATATAACATGATTTAAATGCTAGTATCCTTTGACGTTGGATTTGTGCATAATTCGGGTTTAAATATAGTTATTCCTTGTGCCTATCAAGTCTAGTTAAATTAATTGTTCTTGCATAGTTAATTTCTTCTTAATGGAATTTAAAATGTAAAGATAGATTGCCAATAACTTAGTGTGAACTGTTTACAGATAAAGGTTATAACAATGAAAGAATCTTTATTTCTCACACACACAAATGTGTTATGACAATCACATATAATTTGGTTTTGACATTTTAATTTGCCATAGAAGAAATAAGATGCATCTTATTAGATAAACATCAAGTGGTTGTTTTCATGGTTTGAAAAACATTTCTTGCGATAAATAATAAAGTGTTGAAAGTGCGTTGGATGAAATATTGTTGTGGTACTGGTTTGTGTAACTAGTATTGATTTCATTATCGGATTTTCGGATATAAGTGTGTTGTTCACATAGTAAACGAATGAATTTTGATTCCAATTCCGTTATGCTGCACTCTGATTTTAAACTTGATTTTTGGAAAGTTTGAACGAAATAAGTGAACCGTTTGGTCAGAGAGTATTTTGGTACATCAATTCAGTTTGGACTGGGATGTTGTCACGACCGCAATGTCGTGGAAAAACGTGTTTTTCGCATGGTAACAAGTGAGTTTTGCACCATTTTTTTTTCTTTTTCAAAGAAACATCTTAAACTAGATTAAAAAAAAAAAGTAAAAAAGTGAGCTTAAACGAATAAATCAGATGATCGCAGTTTGTATTATAGCACAACATTTTTTTCCGATCGACTTATATATGTATTTTTTTGTGCTGACTTTTGTATCGATTGGATGGTGTTTGGTACAACATTATTGTGAAGTTTGCAACATTTTTGTTACGATTGCTAAAGAATAATTGAGCTATTAAGTATAAGAAAAATATATTTTAGTTGACTCAAATTGTGCCATAAAGTATATCCTTATTTATCAGTGATTTTGTTTGCTTATAAGGCATTTGATTAATCGAGTAACGGAATGCATATGTTTTGCAAATTATGCAACTTCATTAATGGATATGTTTTATTATATGATAATGCTGTAAGTTAATGTGCAATTATTCTCTTAAACTCTCTTATAGTTAGCGAGAACAAAAATGTGTTTTATTGTGAATATAAAGAAATAATCAAAATAACATAACCTCATGTTATGTTAACGAAAAAGAAATATAATTAGAACCTCAAGTTTTATTATGATTCCCTCAAGAGAATCAAATAACATAATTTCATGTTATTTATATTGAACTATATGAAAGCCATAAAAGAGATTATAAGATTTTGATTGGAGAAATGTGATGTTGTATTAAAATCTCCATATTATTTGAGGTTTACATAGAAAGTGCAATTTAAGCACATGTGGTCATAAACTAGAAGTTTATGAGCCAGGATTATTTTATTGAGTGGCATGACCGGTTAGACCATCCTGGGTCAATAATGATGCGAAATATATAAAAGAACCATGGGTTCTTCAAGACTGATTTATTTGATCTTATTGTTCTCAATGGAAGTTAATGTTCATATATCACCACCATATTAAAGTGAGGACTTTGTCCTATAAAGTTTTGGAAATAATATAAAGGGGATGTATTCAGGCCTATACATCCGCATTGTGGATCATTTTGAGTTTTAAAATCGATGCATCGTCAAAATGATCATAAAAGACGCAACTAAAGGTTAGCGTGATTAATGGCACGTCTTATAAAATGTGAGCATGGTTTTCCAAATTGTATCTTTCGAAATGGTGGTGAATACTTTCAAGTATTGGGCGATTATTGGAATAAGTTTTAAACATAAAAGTAGCCCATGTTCCTACGCGAATTGTTTTTGTTGAAACGTTTATTAAACGTCTTCAGTTGATTGCAAAGCCAATAATTATGAGAACAAAACTATTAGTTTATGGGGCATGTTATAAAATATGAATTCGCATCTTGCCAACAATTTATAATGAATCCTCCCCATTAGAATGGTTTTGGTCACGAACCATATGTTTCCCATATAAGAATTTTGTAAATGTGCGGTATATGTTTCTAGTAAATCCACCACAACGCACAATAATAGGATGTTGAAATGGATAATTCATTCAGGGGGAGAGAATGAGCAGCAAGGAATATGGAATGAATTATGATATAAATGTTGATCCTCACAGTAATGAATATGAACTTTAAGTTAAAGGGACAATTTATATTCCAGATCTAGTAATTGCCAGCATATTTGTGACCTAAAGAAGTGACTAGATCATATAAATGCTGCTAATGCTCCAATTAAAATGTGTGTCCCAAAAGTATAACCAATGAATGGTAGTAAGTCTATGGCACGACTGCAGCGTGATAGACTAATCGATTCCAAAATAAAAGTCCTCGAATGATTAGATAAAATGGAGCAAGAAAATGAAGATGGTCAAATCGAGGTAATAAGACCCCATAATAGTCAAGAGACACTAGACATAAAGGTTATTGAAAAACCCCGGGTACATGAAAAACTATGAGATCTCAATAAATGATATATAGTGTCTAGTAAAGTGTGGAATCGAAAAATGAATCGACGTCGATAGTACTATGATAATGGGCATGGTAATGATTATGAAAATAAATAAGATAGTGCTAGAATCATGGTGAGGATCATGAAAACATACATGCAGGAAGTGCATATGTATAAATGAATGGCCAAAAGATGTAAAGACGCAAAGAACTAATGAAAGATTGAAGTCTCTTGTGATGAGACATGGTTACTGGGACTTGAAGTCCGTACATATGAATATGTAAACTTATTGGATATGCATAAGTTTTTATAAGAAAATTAAATTGAATTATGCATAAGGTACAAGTGATGGCACACGTATATTTTCTCAAAGACTTCTGAATGATCATGGAGATACATGTTTACATGTGGTGGATCCAATAATGTAGTTTAATATTGTATAAGTCTGGCAATATAAGATATAAGTATGCGTCTAATATAATAATACAAGAGCTCGTTTGATATTGAGATTTTAGGATATAAAATGCATGAAGCATGCTAGTGATTTTTAATGCTTAAAGCATATAAGAAAAGTTCTCGAGAACACTACTTGATTGTATTGAATTAATCATGTTTTTGGCATATATTTTATAATCTCATTCGTGTATAGCATTGTGCTAAATAAAGAGTTATGTTTGCCTATGAAACTTTATAAAGAGATCTTGATTTGAATATAGGTTAAGTTTCATACAGTTTGATTTTATGAATATAAAGGCAAGTGAATGTATAAAAAATTGAATTTGAAACAAAAGACACATTTTGTCTTGGCTTACGAATTGAACATCAGAAGGATGAAATATGTGTGCATCAACTAAAGAAAGATGCTAACTATCTTTATATGGATAAATGACAGTTATGTTTATGAGGTCATATGATGTTGAAAATACCCCCTTGACTTATAAAGATGATGATCACAATATTGACTTACATGTGCCATACTAAAATCTGTATATGTGAAGTACAATGTACTTAATGAGATGAATGGCATCTTAATCCTTAAATTGGATATTCAAACAATATGTAGAGAATATTTATACATGTAATTCTATCAAGACACGTGAAGGTGCATTTCATTGATTCAATGATTTTAAGTGATGTGATCATCAGGGGGAGAGAAGATACGCGTTGCACTCTTTTTCCCTTGACCATGGTTTTGTCCCAACAGGGTTTTCCGGCAAGGTTTTTAATGAGGCAACATCCCCAAGCGTACAAAGGAGTTATGTACTCTTTTTCCTTCACTAGAATTTTGTCCCACAGGGTTTTATCTAGTAAGGTTTTAACGAGGCATAATCCCCAAATGGAGTTTAACAAATATTTTGGTATTTTCAAGTGGATACGTATTCACGAGTGATGGTAGTGAAATTTCATGGCGTTCGGCAAAGCAAACAATCGCGGATAGTTCATCCAACCATTTAGAAATTCTGTGAAGGAGGCACCAACAGTTTTTCATGAAGATAATGTAGCATACATAGCTTAATTCAAGGAATGTTACATCAAAGGCGTCAAGACAAAACATATTTTGCCAAAGTTCTTTTCCAATCATGACTTACAAAATAATGGTGATATTATTGTTCAACAAGTTCATTCAAGTGACAATTTGGCGGATCTAACTACCAAGGCGCTTCTACCTCAACATTTAAGAAATTGGTATATGGCATCGGAATGCGACGTTTCAGCGAGCTCAAGTGAAGTGATTATGAGGGGGAATAATACGCACTGCACTCTTTTTCCCTTAGCTATTTTTTTTTCTCCCACTGGGTTTTTCCCTGGCAAGGTTTTTAATGAGGCAGTATCCAAAGCGTATTTTGAATAATGTACAATCAAGGGGGAATGTTATGAATATATTTATTCATATTGATTGTCCATTAATCTTATATTCATGACCTTTATGATTATATTGTAACACCCAAAGATGTACTTAATTTCAATCATATTAAGGACCCTATAAATAGGGGTACCTTATGCAATGCAATGACACACCAACAAGTTCTATCTCTTCATCTCATTCTCTCATATGTTTCTTTGATTATTGTTCTTATTGTGCTAGTAGGTCCGTTGTTTCACAACAGTTGTCATGTATTTTGAAGTTATAAATTTATATAAATAGTTACTCCGTATTTGGATATATATGACATATATAATCTAGACTACATTATAAGCATTTGGGACTTCATATAAAAAGAAGTTTTAAAATTATAAGACAAAAAACATTACTATAAAAGAAAAATTAGAAAATTAATATAAAATTTAAAAATTTAAGGCTCATTTAAACCCCATTTAAACTATATAGTAACTCCCTCTAATAACGATATATTTTAATAAAATTATTTATAATAAAAGCTCACTAAACTTGTAACCACTAATTTATTGTTAAAATTTGAAAAATAAACGTTGTATTTACACGGTTAATAATTTAGATGATGTATTTTTGAAAAACATATATTTACTATGTTATAAAGTATTTGGGACATGCTAAATAAAGAAGGTTTAAAATGAAAAATATTTGCTCGCCACAAAATAGTAATCGCGTACCCATCGCCGCATTGAGCGGGTACCCTTCTAGTATTTATGAAGGATATATATATACAATTCCCACTAAAAATAAATGTCATCTTGGGTAAAAGCAAATTTCCATACTAATACATCATTCATGTCAAGAAAAAAGAGGGTACATTCTGCATATCTTGTCATTCTCTAAATATTATATCATGTATTGTCCATCTTTTATCGTCGACAACCAAAATAATGCATGTTATTATAATTGTAGTTACAAGACTTACAACATCCAAAGTGACTTTATATTTAGCGTTTTCTTATGTTTGGCATGAGTACTAGCGGACCCAACAACAAAAGTTATCAAGTTCATTTTATTAGAGGTATCAAAATCATAATTCAAGTATCAAGGAATCAAGAATCATGTTCATTTTAAAAATATTAGTATGTCTAATATAATTTTACACTATGCAAGAAAAATTCACAAGATTTCCGTGCACCCTGAGAAACCCCTTCGGCCCACCCCCTGTATAGAGTATGTACTTCAAATAATATCACATACGTATATAAGTAAATATCACATTGCATATGCATTAGGTGTTTGGGACCATGGTTAAGTAAGTTTGGATATCTTGTTCCCTTCTTTTGGGCTAAATGTGGGGAATTCTTACATTTAAAAATCATCGGCTGACCCAAAAATAATTCTTTGCCAGTTGGCCTTGATGAATTATATTGCAATAACTTCAGATTTTTATAAATGCATATCGTATATTTTAATTCAGGTATATTTACTAACAAAATATTTGTGGCAAATTTACTACTATTTAAGTGTTTCGGTTGGCAAAATTTGCCTTGTAACAATGTTTAGTTGCGAATAAAGTCTTCCAAAAACTCAGCCACAATTTTATCTTCTACTACATTTTGAGTGTCAAATTTACTATTTTAACCATCTATAAAAGTTTTCAAACAAGTTCTATCTCTTCATCTCATTCTCTCATATGTTTCTTTGATTATTGTTCTTATTGTGCTAGTAGGTCCGTTGTTTCACAACAGGACATAAATTTTCATTTATAAATTATAGATAGATGATACTGTAGCCCAAAAATTTATCTAAAAAACTACATCAAAGAAGGTCTGGTTAAACCATTATACCCAACTTAAAACACGGTTAAACCATTCTACCCAACTTACAAACCGGTTAGCCCATATAATCTAAAACTTAAGAGATGACAACCCTAATTTTTGCAGCCACCAAATTGCCAGATCTAAAAGGAAGAAAAGAAAAAAATCGTCTTCCAGATCAAACTATCCAAACCGATTCATCTTCACATCTCAATCTCAATCTCAATCAATCTTTAATTATAATCGTATATATCATTAGTTCGAATCTTGGTTTTGAATTTGGTTTGTGATGAGATGTTGTAATTGTTAATGATGATCAACCACCAAAACAACAACGAAACCACCTAAGCTCGAAACACCACCTCTTAATTTAAGATTCGGTGGTTTCGGCGGCGGAAACAGTTGACGTTCACAACGGTTCCGGTAGATGTGGCGATGGAAGAATGAATCTTGAGCATGCTAGATTGTACTATTTATCTTTAAAGAAGAAGTTGGTTTTGAATTTGGTTTGTGATGAGATGTTGTATTTGTTAAGAATGATGAACCACCAAAACAACAACGAAACCACCTAAGCTCGAAACACCACCTCTTAATTTAAGATTCGGTGGTGTCGGCGGCGGAAACAGTTGACGTTGACAGCGGTCCGGTAGATGTGGCAGTGGAAGAATGAATTGTGAGCATGCTAGATTGTGCTATTTATACTTTAAAGAAGAAGTTGAAAGAATTAAACAATAAATAGACTAATCTTTTTGTTTTCTTATTTTAATGGTGAGTTGTAAATATGTAACTTCTTGTGTTCCGACATTGAAGTTCATATGATGTTTTAGCATTCATGGCTCTTTTGGTTCGTATTCTTAAAGGTGTAAATGATAAAGCCATTTCGTATTCTGCATGGAGTATTTACTAATTTATAAATTTATTTGATTAAATATTATTTCGGTATATATTTTTGCGATTTATTTTCAAGCTTAAGCATATTGCACCGTACAACTTTTTATGCGCATTTACTCTTGCACATTAAATATGACAAAAGTGAATCTTTAAGTATTATAGATGTTTGTTAAGATATTTATCATGTCATTTTGTTTACTAAACTTAAATATTTTTCATCACATGCTTTTGGTCTGCTGGTATGTGAATTGCCTACCAACATAAAGGTTGTAGGTTTAAGTCTCGTCGAAGATATTGTGAGATAGGTTGTATAGCGTGAAAAAATTATCATTCGAAAAAATAAAATAAATTCCATAATATATTTATCGTTAAAATAAAATAGTGTCTTGTTGATCAAAATGCTTCACACTGATTAACTTGCTCATTTGCAGGGGCGAAACCAAAATTTGTAATTGATAGAGCCGTGCTTCATTGTAAAATATTAGCGTTATAACAAGATCAATCTAAAATTATAAACTTAAACTTTACCAAAAGTATACAATAATAAAGAGATTGTAATTTATACACCGTTGTTTGTTTGTTACATTGTGTATTTTATGGCCTTACAATTTTCTTGTGAACCTTTTAACCTAACAGAGTGTTAATTGAGTATTTAATTACAAATCAAACTTATTAATACTACACTTAAGAAGCAGCCAATGCCAAAGGATTGAGAAAAATCATCTAACAGTTATTCAAAAGGAGTAGACAATAATGACACGTTGTCTGTTATCATTGGCTCCGCCAGATTCATGGAATGCTCCATGCAATATTGCATGTAGGGGTGTCATTAAGGTTGGGTAAACCCGATAAGGCTTATCGGGTCCGGTTAAATCGGGTTGAAAAATCTTGCTTGTCTGTTTTTTAACCCAATAACCCTATGGTATTATCGGTCGGGTTAGGGTTAGAAAATTTATACTATCGGGTTATCGGGTCATCAACCCGATAAGACCTGAAAATCATTATTTATTTTTTTCTCCTAATATTTTTAGAAATTGCCTGGGACCATTTGGTACTTCATTGTTTGCTAGCAACGTACTGAGTTTGAAACTTCATTATAAGAGCATTGGGTGTGGTCAACTAGTTTTGCCTCTTCATTCGGGCCCCACGGGGTGCCACATCACCCAACACCTCTTCACAACTAACCCCCCCCCTCCCTCAACAAGTAACCTTAACCTCTTCATTCGGGCCCCACCACTTACACATTTATTTATTTTATTCATTTCAATAACTAAATTAAATTCATTTCACTAATTACAAATAATAATACAACATACTAATTTTATTTCATTAAATTAAAAAGGTTACAATACGAAAAAAAAAATCAAAGAAAAAAAAACATCAACGATACGGAAAAAAAAATACAACACATACTAATACGATACGGAAAAAAAATACACCCGAGCTCACATTTTATTCGGTGTCGTCACCAGGGGGAGGAATTTGTTGTTGGTATTTCTGGGTTATCAAATTTTGTCTCCGGCGAATAATCTCGGCTCGTACCGGGTCACTAACCGTGTTGGGCTCTAGCATGAGCATCTGCATTTCGTGCAGCTCGGACAACCTCTCTTGAGCCTCCAGCGCCTTTTGTTCCTTTGCCTTCTTCATCTCATACATAGACATCTGAACGTCCTTCGCTGCGAAATATTTTTCGGATAAATGTCCCGAAAAACTACTCGTTTGACTCCCACCCGAGCTCGCCGCGCTGGACGCATCCGTCGACTTTTGTTTCTTTTGAG
>LBNU01013135.1:0-11511 GCA_014162995.1 Artemisia annua | reverse complement strand
AAAAAAAATACAACACATACTAATACGATACGGAAAAAAAATACACCCGAGCTCACATTTTATTCGGTGTCGTCACCAGGGGGAGGAATTTGTTGTTGGTATTTCTGGATTATCAAATTTTGTCTCCGGCGAATAATCTCGGCTCGTACCGGGTCACTAACCGTGTTGGGCTCTAGCATGAGCATCTGCATTTCGTGCAGCTCGGACAACCTCTCTTGAGCCTCCAGCGCCTTTTGTTCCTTTGCCTTCTTCATCTCATACATAGACATCTGAATGTCCTTCGCTGCGAAATATTTTTCGGATAAATGTCCCGAAAAACTACTCGTTTGACTCCCACCCGAGCTCGCCGCGCTGGACGCATCCGTCGACTTTTGTTTCTTTTGAGGTCGTTTTGTGGTTCTTTCCGGACGAGGTCGTTTGTCCGGCCCGAATATATCCTCAAGACATGCAAAGTTTAGAGGGTCTTCAGCATCCCATTTCGGGTATTGTTTCAAGATCTCCCAAACGTGAACATACGTGAAACTCCTCGTACCAAAGCGTTCTTCGAAGTTCGCCTCCGCATTCTTGATTTGATCATACTCATTTTCACCACTTCGACGGCCAATATGCTTATAAATAGCGTTGAATTTTTGACAGTCGCTATTAAGCCTCGTCCATTTGCCGGTTAGCATATTTTTTTTGCGAGGGTCACCGGTAGTCCGCTCGTTGAACAATTCATAAATTTCTTTCCAAAAGAAGTCGTTATCTTTGTCATTTCCCATGTCTTGGTCTTGAGAAATTTCTATCCACGCTTCCGCAAGAATCTTTTCTTCATCCTTGCTCCACAATTTCCTACTACGGACTTCAGCAACTTCTTCCAAGTCATCGTCATCGTCGGCGTCTAAATTGACAACTTTTTTTCCTCGTTGGGCTTTGGTTTTTTTTCCCCTCTACCTTTGGCCGGTTCTCGTGCCTTAGGTACTTTAAAACCTTGTTGAGATGGTTGTCCTTCGATGGGTTGTGATGGAGGAAAAGGAAACGTGGATTGTTGATTCGGGTTATAAAATTGTGGTGTTTGATTGAATTGGCCATGGTTTGCGAATCCTTGTTGAAACGCGTATTGTTGATTACGCTATATTTCATTCGGGTTTAATGGTGGTGAGGGATTAGGAGAGTTTGATGCTCCCCCGTATGGACGTTGGTTGGATGTTAATAAGTTCGTGAAATACCCTCCTTCGTTTGGGTTTTGAGACATTTTTTGTGTTTATTTGGAGAAGATATGTAGAAAGTTTAGAGAAGAGATGTAGTGAGTAGAAGTAATATTTTGGTTAGTATTTATAGTGTTTTAGTTTGTAGATAAAGAGAAAAAAATCTAAAGGTAAAAAAAAACGGACACTACCATTTTGAGCCGTTGCTCTTTTTTCCAACGTATATCTCTGCCACTATGTCAGATCTTTTCTTCGTTGTGGTGACGAGTAGACCCCAACGGCGAAGCTATGGCAAAGGGTTGCGGTGTGGTGGCGAGCAACGGCGAGGCTGCCAGCGTGGACGACGAGCCTACGGCGAAGACCACACCCAATGCTCTAATGACCGTTTGGTACTTCATTGTTTGAACTTTGAATACTAGTAAACTTGGTTCTATTTTGTGCTCGTATGTTTGAATACTAATGTTTAACTTTATAATGATTAAGTTAACGTGAAATAATCAAGTTGTTATTTTGTACAAATCTAAACTTGTTCACCGTTTGTGTGTACGTTTTCTTTTTTTGTGGTTGGCCTCTAATACATACGGTCGCACCGTCGCAGGCTCGCAGCTCACCTCTAGTCTAGAACCTGATCCACTAATACATTTAATCTACAATAATGGATGTGTTTGGGTTTGATTTATTAAAGATAACAAATGCTCAACATAACAACATATAAAAAAATCAATGAGAAAATATAAGGAATAACTTGTACATCAAGTCATCACATTAGTGTTTTTAACTTGGTCAAATCTGTGCTCACTAACTCACTGTTACAAGTTTTTAACTTAGTTTTTTTCACTGAAAACCCACAAATTGGTGTTTTTAACTTAGTTTAGCATCTACAATGGTAGCTTGATGAAATACTTTTTAGTTTTAGCAAATTTTAAATGCATTTTGCAAGACTTGGGAATTGAAGACTTGACCACAAATTGATGTTTTTAAACCGGCAACCCGACTTAACCCGATCCAATAAGCACCCGAACCCGATAACCCGATTTCTTATCAGGTCGGGTTGCGGGTCACTTTAAAAACTCAAAACCCGACTCAACCCGACCCGATAACACCCCTAATTGCATGTACCAGCATAGAATGTTCACAACACTAGCTCCACTCGAATAGCTCTACTCGAATGAGGTAGTGACACATGTTGTGTGTTGTAACGATCCTGGATAAGTTTCCAGTCTAGCCTTTGCCTGTATGCATTTATCAAGCGTGGGTTTTGGCCTGAGAACTTGCTTCCCAGGCGAGTTATGACGGGCTTTAGCTTTGGTAGGCTTGTCTTTGGCCCGGCGAGTTATGACAGGCTTTACCTTTGGTAGGCTTGTCTTCGGCCCGTCTCGAGTTAGCCAGTGTATTTGTTTGCTTCTGTTATTCAAAAACTAGCCTATTACAAGTCTCACATAGGAATTTATTAATTAGGTGTTTATGACACTGCTTTTCAGTAACACCAGCCTATTACAAGTCTCGCATAGTGTTGTTTACAATGAATATAAGTTTCAATGAAGAGAGATGCAAGATCGACAAAATTAGGTAACTGATTTGACTAAAGAAAAGCTTAATTCATTGAGATATTTTTGGTCACAGCCACAAAATCAAAGACTCGGATTACACACCATATGGTACAATACAAAACTTTTAAATGAGTGGATTTTAGGTATAGCTAAGCAACAACAGCCACAAATTACATGTGCTATTTAGAATCACAAGTCTAATAACTAATACAATGAATCAATTGTACTATAACTATAACTTTGAGATCCCTTAAAAACACAGTTGAACCGCGTAGTTTTGTATACTTTCTGTTGAATTTGAACTATAAATGGCAGCAAACGACGCACGTATAATTTTGACAGTATGTAAAGTTTACCTATTGGTCCAACGATTTATGTTCATATTCCACAACAGCATTGACCGGGGCTCTTGTTTTAAGAACCATTTCTTTGTACTCTTCTTCGGGACTAGAAAGAGCCACAATGGCTCCACCTGCTCCAATCGAAGCTTCACCCTCATGGAGGACTATGGTTCGTATAACAATGTTGAGATCAAATGTTTGGTTGTACGAAAAGAACCCGATGCAACCGGAATAGATGCCTCTGGAGCAACTTTCAAGAGAATCAAGAAGTTCCATTGATCTTAATTTGGGTGCACCGGTCATTGATCCACCAGGGAATGCTGCTCTAACACAATCAATAGCACTGAGATTTGACCGTTTCTTTCCTCGGATTGTACTTACCATGGTGTGTACGGTTGCGTATGATTCGACTTCCATGAGACGTGGGACGTGAACGGAGCCAGGTTCACACACACGACCAAGGTCATTCCTTAGGAGATCAACAATCATCAGATTTTCTGCTTGATCCTTTTCACTGTTAACGGACGATAAACAGAGAAATGGCTAAGAATGTGAGCGGAAATTGAAAAATAAGGCTTTTTGCATATATTACTATCATACTTTTGAGTTTTTCCCGTTTTAGTCAATGTACTCTTTTATCTACATCCCATCCATTAATAATGTCTTTCTGTCCGATTTTAATCCTTTGGTAGAAAAAGCTCTTACAAAACGTTAAAATTGACAATTTTTATATACAGTTCAAATAAAAGCATCGAGGATTGGATATGTTAAGTAAGCGGGTTAAAAATGAGCCAAACGGGACATGAAGTCATCTTTTAATGACTCAAATGTACAAAACAAGAGCAATGACTAAATGGGATAAATGGAAAATAAATTTGGTATTTATTGCAATAAAACACAAACAATAATGCTAATCGACAATGTAATACCTGTGCTGTAGTTGTGACCTCAGCATTTCATCTTCCTCGGGTGTCAAGCCACGGGCAATAGTACCCTTTATAGGTTTTGCTTCGAGAATACCATCTCTATCTAAACGTAAGAACCGTTCAGGTGAAGAACAGCAGATAGTCAAGTTTTCTTTTGAAAAATTAAGCCATGCAGCATATGGGGCGGGATTCTTATCTCTGAGATGGAGATAAAGCCCCAGGGGATCAACTTCTCCTATTTTCTTTCTCATCTGAGTTGTAAGGCACAACTCGTAGCTTTCCCCATCTTTTATAAATTTCTGACATTTTTCCACATCCTCTATGTACTGCTCTCTAGTTTTGTCAGAAAGAAAACCGGGTTTGACAGAGATTTTGTTGGACTGGATAGAACTATGAGATGGTGAAGTTTTGGAAGTTGACGATTTTAGGGTGGTCAGCTTTTGCTCGATATCATCCAACCAAGTTGTATTTTTTGTGGTTTGATCATGTATTGAGAGGATGTAGATATCATCATTGGAATGATCTATGACTATAAGATTGTCTGCAAAGAAGAAACATGCATCAGGCGTCCCTGCGTTGTGACGATTATACAGTGCACCACATTCCACTTTAAGGCCATATCTGCATGTGAAACATTGAAGATAATGTAAATTAAACAAGTCAAGACTCAGAGATCTTTCAACCTAGAGGTTGCCAACAGATGGGTAGTCCTACTGGGTCACGGGTCAAAATATTCAACATTTTGATATTCTAGGAAAAAATGTTTGTCTGATCAAACGAAAAATCAATGATATTTTCCTTATATGGTTAGTATAAAACGCAATAGGAGGTTTTTATGATTTCAAAATACACTCTGGGTGGTATGTGGAACTGTTCGACCCAAATTAACTCGTTTCGTATCGGCTATTATTTAACCCAAATCATCCATTCATAAGTAAAGACGGGTCGGAATTTCAACCTCTAGTTCTAATAAAAGTTCACGTACCCAAGATAGCCAATGTATCCGCCATAAAACTCAAACGGTAATCCTTTATAATCTTTTTCATCATATCGAATAGATTGAAGTTCCTGATAAACAAACATGAATGGTAAGCAAAGGTGTAAACATTAGACAGTGTCTATTTGATTCATGCAGCACGAAGATAGTTCCTTCAGACCTTATCCATAAAATGGAAGAAACCATCTTCCAAGAATGTGGTTGTAGATAACCCTTGAGCGTCTTCAATTGAAATATGACCTCCACTTTCACATGTAACCTCACTAAAATATGTAACTGATGTTTAGAATCATGTTTTCATTTTCCAATCAATTGATAGCAAGTTCTAATTGAAATTCATTCAAACCTTGGGTCTGACAATCTGAATGTTATCTGCTTCCAAAGAGCTCCACCTTTTCCACCCATAAATGAAAATCTTGCTCTCCTCTGCATGATAAACTTGTTTATATTAGATATTTAATTTTACCACCGATCCCTTAAGATTAAACAAAAAGATACTCATGGTAGTGTGTTATACAATTTTCTAAATATAGGCTATATATACCATCTTTATATCCTCATGTTTAATTGTCTAGTGACTGTAATGTGTTATGCTGCAATTAAAGATAGATCTTAAAATATCAGATTGTATAATGCAAGACCAAAAGCTAGATGGATAAGCTTAGCGTGGTTCTACCCTCAAACTATGCAATGACTAACGAGCTACAAATTTAAGGTCTTATGTCCAACTTATGCCAGCTATGCAACTGAAACGGTCACATTACAGAAACATTCTTTTGGTGCTTACCATTGGCAATGCAAGCAAGTAATATATTTGCAGTATATCCTTTTCCTAATTGTTCCACACATGGGCACGTAAATATGGTGACTCCGACCCGTTAACAGATCCGGTTCTTCTTGATCTCAAATGGATAAAACTGGTCAGCTGTATACTTCTTAGCTAGAAAGAGAACGGGTCATACAGGCTGAACGGGTCAGGCAGTTACAAGTCACCCAAAATGCATTCTAAAGCATATACCTTATAAATCACTTTTCTGAATGTTCAGAATATCATTGTAATATAAGTTTACTTGTAACCAGCTAACCACATTCAATGCACCAACTATTTAATATAAGAAAAATAAAAACATTGACATAAAGGTGTTTTGGACCAAATCGACCAACCACCCATCTAGCTACCACTAAGAATAACCATAGTTTAAAAGCAAGAGATATACCTTTTCAGTAGAGGAGCTATCTAGCCAAAAGGTGTTTCCAGCCTTCTCATCTCCAAACAATTTGACGAAGATACTTTTTGCCCCGCCAACTTGACAAGATAAATTTTCAAGTTTCCTCCATTGTAAACTCAAAAACTTGACACCATTGGTTAGACTTGAAGAGTTGACCATCTTGTACAAGTTGACATGGTTTGTATTAAGAATAGACAAATGATTGCTTCTAAGGTTATCGTTAAACTGCCAGCTTCTGTTTCCCACCTGCATGCACGCTAAGTAAAGTTTACTGCTCAGTGCTAAAACACAGCATATGACACAAGTCGGGTGCAATTTATGTATATCCAAAGCCACTAGACTGACTATAACGCAACTAAAATAATGCAAACATAGTGTTATAGCATCTCTAGTTCTATACTCAATTTGAGTAAAAATAGTTCATTTATACCGGTAGTTTACCATTATACTGTAACTTCATTCCACGATTAGAGCAAGAGTCTTTCCTGCCCAAATAATCTTCAGTAACCTCTCTGAAATTTTTGAATATCTGACTCCCATGACAGGTGGCAATGCTCTCAGGATGAAACTGCAGTTATAGGGGCGATTTATATTGAGCTTGCAATGAAAGAACTCGTAATGCACATAAACATCAAGGCGCACCTGCAAACCATAATGAGGTTTTGTGGCATGCATTATGCCCATTAGAACTGTACCGTCTGGCATACCATCAGCACAATTTGACGGCCAAGGAGCTCCATTCTTGAACTCCTTAGATAAGGAAGTATGATTGGTTTCTTGGTCAAGTTGATTATCATAAGCATCATGGTCAGACTTTTGCTCACGCAGAGAAGAGATGTCAGTGGAACATGTCCATGCTAAAGGTATGAGTTCCTTTGGAAGTGATTTCGGATCTATCACAAGGGAATGATATCGAACCACCTGCATAAATTCAGGGAAGCAAAGTGACCAAAATGATCCATAAAGAATAGATTACCCCAGCACCTTTGGACTTATAGNTTTTTTTTTTTTTTTTTTAACAAATTGCTTCCAAAAACCAAAAGAGAGAAGGAATTTTATAATCTTCAGCCAATACGGCATAGTTACCCTATTTGGCATCTATACCCAAAAGATTAACTGGCAAAAGTGATTAGTGTTTCTTATGATCACAGGCAGAAAATCATTGGTATCTTAAATTTAGTCTCATAATATGCTATTAACGGGATCAATCTAGTACTCAACCATAGATATTGACGGAATCCCTGAAATTATTTGCTCCTAGGTTGACCATGTAAGTGGATGTTTATGCATTAGCAATTTATACTAGGAGTCTCCAAACTGTCCAAGAGAACTGAGGGTCATGGCCTAACATTGTATAATAATTACTCTCTCTCTACTCTTCAGAGCAGATATAAGGAGACGAGATACTCCCTTACGTCTTTGCGAATGTTGACTTTTATTAATAGCTCTTACTTTTCGTTTGTTTTTCCGTGCTAGATGTGTCTATGCATTGGGCTTTATGTAACTCATGAAAGTATGAAACTCTTAACAAAGAAATTTATGCATGTTAAATCGCACATATAAATAAACTGACCTTAAAACCAGAATTTCTGCCAGAGGGAATATCACGGAACAGGCTGCATCCATTATGCTGAATTTCACTGAAAAAGATCAGTGGAGTTGATATGAGAAAAATGTATCCAAAGAAACCTCAGTCAACTCAACAAATGATTACATTAAAAAAAGATTACTATGCACAATACAATGCTAAAGCTCAATTTCATGTGTCAAAATGATAGCTCAACGGATATGCAGTCCTTATGGGATGGCACGTTTTCAGTTCAGTATCCATATTGGAGATCAAAGTTACTGCTACATGCCACACAAACAGTTTATGTACCTCAGACGTCCATGGACAGGTTCAGAGGCATGGACAACTTCTGCACCATGCACATATCCTAGAGCCTGTCAAAGCACTGAAGCGAATGAGAACAAAATTTAACCTATCAAGCCGTACAAGTAAAGTACTCTTCAGTATCAGGATGAAGCTATACAGAACATAACAGTTGTGACAAAAAAAAACAAGGAGTTTTGAGTATGTATATCTAATCGTAAAGGTATAATCACCCAAAGTTTTAGAAAAATTCCAAGCCAAAGTATTCCTAAGTAATAATACAGATTGTTATGGATAAAACAATCCGTGGATGCAAGTTTGGGTAGATGTGCAGGACATCCAAAACCAACAGCTGACATAAGTATGTTACCTGACAAACTACATGAAAGGTACTAAAACGAAGAGCATTACAACAAACTTGAAACAATACCTGGTGCCCAAGACAGACACCCAAGATTGGAATGTCTCCACACTCTAGCAGCAGCTTAAGGCAGATCCCTGTTCAGCCCAAATAAAAGGTCATTCAGTTTCTAAAATGTGACAGATATATGACTATATGAGACTACACCATATCACTATGCAGACAAAATCACTATTATTACTAACATAATCAACATTATTTTAGAAACTGGAGAATCAGTGAAACGACATGCCAGGAGACTGAATTGTCACTACATCGAATCTATCACATATAGCTAGTCAAAAATCCTTTGAACTCAATCTTTAAAGATACCATGTAAGGGCTCAGCATAACTTGCGTCCAAATCTTCCTTAAGTCAAATATGGTATGCAAGAATAAAATTTAAACTATTAACCATAATCTTTGAGGAAGCTCTGATATGCAGATGCAAAAACGTTAAGATACTTTTGGGCCCACAAGGAAACTACACTGTGACAAAGTATGACCTACGTAATGCATAAGCCAAACACAGCGTCTTACCTATATCAGCCGGGCATGCTGGTGATCCTGGACCTGGTGATATAACAATGTTATCAAAGGCTCTCTCTTCATAAATGTAATAACATGCCTCTTCCCACGTCCATTCATCATTGCGCACCACAACAGGAGGTACTAAACAGAAAAAAGTATTTATGAGACACGGCTACAAGCCTTTTGTGAATTTACATAATACACAAGACAGAATAAGCTTACATCCATTGACAACAGACAACTCTTGGTATATATTGTACGTGTAGCTGTCATAGTTGTCAATCAACAATGTCCTGATAAATTCCAGCTTCTGTTTTGGTTTTGACACTGCCGGCTTTCCTACTATACATGTTTCTTCCAATTGTTTTGGTACATATTGACATGATAGTACGGACTTTCTGGCATCAAGACTAGACACTTGGATACCGTCTTTGCTGGCAAAGTCACTAGCCCTGTTTGAAGATGTGGACAGTGATTTATTTATCTTTATGCTTTGTGAACTTTCTAAAGAATATGATGCGATATCTGAAGGATTTGCGCATAGAATGATGTTCATTCTGAACCTAATTAATAAATGAGTGAGTCCACAAAGCCCTTGCCTCCAACCAATAATCTGAAATAATAGTAAAGGACGTCAACCATATGCGATGCACTGTATCTTTATAAATAACACGGGAGCATATATAAGCACTATCCACAAACCACAATAAAGAAGCCAATTTATATGAATAAGTTAAACTTTAAGTCATAAATACAAGTATTATTTGTATATCATTTGTGGTGAAATGTGAACCATGTAAGCCATTCCAACAATAAAGTGACAAAGAAACATTAAATATTTGGGTAAAAGTTTCACTTACTAAATATAACCAACTGAAATAAGTTAGTAAGTTATGTAACGATCTCTTTTAACTAATCTATAGGAAGAGCATTAAGTTGACGGTTATCGCATACAATTTAGTTCAGGACACGTGTCATAAGGAATACAAAACATGATGAGGCACAAAGCTAAAAGTAAGTGGTGCAACGTTCTCTTAGGACTTTCTATAGGAAATTAGGAAGAACATTAACGGCTATTACATTTCGATAACGGCTATTACATTTTGATAATTCAAACCAAAAAAGTTGTTCTAACTAAGTTCGACTATTGCATTTAGATAATTCAACCTCTTGGAGTTGACCATAAAAAGGTAGTCAACAACAGCTATTTGGGCTGTTCATTTATGCTAGTTGCTTCATGATCCATACCTCTGCAGATTGTGTGTTACTATTGTGAGTATTACAGACCTGTGCAACAACACCAGTCCGTTTTTTAAGCCATATATGTTCGAATTTGCACACTTAAGGAAGTGGAAATTCACAATTGATGTCTTAGACTCTTAGCTACAAGAATTGGCCCTGCCTTCTTTAAGTTTTTGGGTAACCACGGTTTTCAACCTTTTAGCCGACTAATCCGGGCTTGATCCCACCACCAAAAAGACTCAAACCGGGTAAAGCCATCCCCTTCGCGGAGGTTGGCGAGTTGTTTTTGCACCAAGCATGATTTGATCTCAAGACCTCTCAGACTTGGCCATCCCAGGGTGGTTAGGCGCTACCTTCTTTCCTTTTCTCATATAGGCCATAGGACTAGTTAGTGGGGATTATGCTTTTTCTCATATGGTCTCATATACATGGACGGAGTTAAGGGGTTCCCGGGAACCCCATGGATTTTTTCGATGTAGTGCTAATTTTTGAAAAAAAACGTCTATTTTTCCTAAATGCATCTCAAATGCTCCCGGTCCTTCGAAATGTGTTTCCAGTATCACGGTTCAAAAGAATTTGTGCACCCGGTCATATTTGGTGCTGGCTCCGTCCCTGCTCATAAACGGGCTTAAGGACCATATCTAAAGGTGTGCAGGAAGTGCAACTAATATTGACAAGCTCCCGTGGTAACGTGTAATGTGTATATCGATGCACTTTATCAATTGTTATATGTTTTAACATAGAATGATGTGTTTCTAATATAGAAGCTTACTATATGTCTATAACAATAAAATTGCACCATGTTTATAACACAAACATTCCCATCATCTTGGCACTTTGCGGATCTATATCTACCATAAACAAAAGAAACATGTTCATATATCACCATTTGCTTATTAAAAAACAGAGACATAGATGTAACAACAAGATCTCAGATCTTAGAAACATAAATATAGTAAACCAAATAAAACCAATACATGATATATATTATGAAAATGAATATAAATAAATAAAAAAATAAAATGGCGGTTGGTTTAGTTACCTGAGAAATAGTTGGTGGAGAGCAGCCGACTCTGTTTCCTGTTATTTAGTGTGTGAGGTGAGTGTTTTATAAGATTTTGTGGGTTGGGGTTGGTGGAGGAAGCACAGCCACCTTTTTATACTACTACATCCATAAAAATTTACTCCACTCTACATAATTATATCTATAAAATAATTAGCGTAATTTCCGAAAA
>LBNU01013134.1:5164-34145 GCA_014162995.1 Artemisia annua | reverse complement strand
CCTAAGAAATATCCATCATCAGCTTTGGCATCAAATTTGCCTAAGTGGTCCTTGTGATTATGAATAAACACAGGACACCCAAACACTTGAAAGTAGCTGATGTCATGGATTCTTCCCTTGAATATTTCATAGGGCGTTTTGTTATGTCTTTTTACGATGATGGACCTATTTTGAGTGTAGCAGGCTGTTTTGACTGCTTCAGTCCAAAAATGCTTTGAGAGGACTGAGCCATTTAGCATAGTTCTTGCTGCCTCAATGAGTGTTCTATTTTTCCTTTCAGCCACTCCATTTTGTTCAGGAGTGTAAGGAGAAGAAAAATTTTGTGAGATTCCTTTCTCATCACAAAAGCGCTCAAGGTCCTGATTTTTGAATTCAGTCCCATTGTCAGTTCTAATTTGTTTGACCTTGATGTCATTTTGATTTTCTATGTTCCTGACAAAGGACATGATGGTCTCAGCTGCCTGACTCTTTTTGTTCAGGAAGTAAACCCAAGTGTATCTTGAGTATTCATCCACAATAACCAGAGTGTACTTCTCATGGTGAATAGACATTGGACTGACAGGTCCAAAGAGATCCATGTGAAGGAGGTGAAGGCAGCTTTTGATAGAGAAGTTTTGTTTTGTTTTGAAGGAGGCCCTGTGGTGTTTTCCTTTCTCACATGCTGAGCATGGTTTGTCTTTTGAAAATACCAGTGAGGGCAGGCCAAGAACTTTGTTCTGTTTGGCAAGGTTGTTAATGTGTTTGAAATTCAGATGAGAGAGTCTTTTATGCCATAGCCAGTTGATTGTCTCACTTGCTTTAGTGAAAAGACAGGTTCCATTCTGAGTGAGTGTGGACATGTCCAGGACATACACATCATCTCTTCTTGGGGCAATCAACACAACTTCTTTGTTGGCATTAAAGATGGTTCCTCTCTTATCATCAAATTGGACTATGTATTTTGCATCACATAGTTGGCTGACACTGATCAGGTTGTACTTGAGTCCATTTACATAAGCTATCCTTGTAAAAACTATACCATTGCAGTTCACTGAGCCATAGCCTTCAGTGGGAGCTGATGAGTTATCACCAAATACTACCTTGGGCCCTGGTTCTTCTACGTATTTGTGCAGATACTGCTTCACACCAGTCATACTTCTTGAGCATCCACTGTCAAGATGCCAAACAGGGTTCCTGGCATGTTTCTGCACAAACAGTGAGCATGGTTAGTTTTGCTTATTGACCCACTTCTTAGCGGGCTTGGGTCTTAAGGATTTCTTAAATTCACTTATGGACTTGTGATCAGTGGTGGAGTGAACATTGCTCTTGCAAACTTCACACTTAGATTCAGATGACTGAGAGACATTTGTTTTCAGTCCTCTTCTGTTTTTAATGATATTGTCATGTCCTGATGTGTCATGGGAAGGGTCACCACAAATGTCACAACAAGGATACATGAGACAATCAACAGGGTGATGGTCACTGAATCCACAGTGTGTACATGGTTTGAAGGGCTTGGTCTTGGGTTTCAGGGATTGTTTTGATGGTGAAGCATACTTATGAGCCTGAGCTTTGTAGTTTGCTTGTGTGACATAAGTTATGTGATCAGAAGTCCTATGATCTTCAAGATTGCAAATCATGCAGAATAGGATTCTATAACAATTGTCAGTGCTGTGATTAGTGTAGTTGCATAACTCACATCTTTTCAGTGGTTTCTTAGTGGGCTTAGGTCTGGATGTACTTGAGGAAGCTGGAGTTATTTCCTTTTCAGGTGGTGGTTGTTGTTTTCCCGAGGATTCCAGTTTTTCACTCAGCTTCCTAACAAGTTCAGTCAACTGATCAACTTTAGAGTCAGTATCGTTTGGTGTGACCTTAGTGGAGGTGAGGGGTGTAGAGGTTTCAGTGGGAGTTGGGTCTGCTCTAATTTGCTCAGAGGGCCTTTTCAGGATTGTTCTGCCCAGACCCACCCTCTCCTTGGGAGAGTGTTGAGAGTAGACAAGAGTTCCTATCTCAGAGCATGGTTCAGCTCCCTGAAGAACCTTCAATGGGGGCAGAGGAGTAAGGGGTACTGTTTCAGGTTCAGTGACTTCCTCAGCACTGCTGGGTTCGTCAGTGACACCAAGTAACTCCTTAATGGCCTGACTTTCAGGTAGCAAGATCTTTCCAGTGTCAAAATTTGGCATTTTGCCATCAGGACTGAGTCTTTCAATCCAGTCTTTTGACTTGGGATCCATCTCCTTTTCAAAAGGTATTCCAGCTGGCAAGAACCTCTTCTCACTGGAAGATTCAGTGAGATGGTCCTCTCCCAGTATCTTCTTATTGGCACTAGGAATGAGACTCACAGTTTCATAAAGTCTAGGATTTTTCTTGGTCCAACTTTCTATGACATCCTTTTCTTTCTTAAGTTCATCTTGAAGAGCATGATTTTGTTTAACTAACTCAGATTTTTGAATTTGAAGAGTGACATTTTCAAGTTTTGCTTGCTTTAAGGCAAGAAGTTCATCTCTACACATACTTAATTCAAAAGCAAGTTTGTTATATTTGTAAAACAAGTTTAATCTTTGCTCTTCAACATACTTAATATCCACATTGATATAATTCAAGTAAGATTGCCAATCAGAATCATCATTCATAGAAAGTAAGATATTTACCTTCTTCATTGTGATGTTGACCCATTCACCATTTCTGGCACTGCTTTTGCCCACTGCAAGCTTGTTATCTTCTGAAAGTGCCATCAGTGCACTGACATGGACTTCTTCATCTTCTGAGGACACTTCTTCCTCATCCCAGTCATAAGTTTCAGCAACCAGCCCTTTGTTTTTCCCTTGAGTGGATTTAGGGGCCTGAGGTGCTTGAGGAATTGAGGGAGCTGCCTCAAGAAGTGCAAGGTTTACCTTTGCCTTTCTATACTTAGCTTTAAAATCCTTTTGAGAACTATTCTCAGTATTGTTTTGAAAGTATTAAGGAGACTGAAACATTTTTGGTTGAAATTTTGTTCCTGAGGAATTGTTTCCTGAAAACTTATATGAGGGTTCTGAGACTGTTTTTGAGAAACATTCTTTTGCAAAATGACCCTTCTTTCCACATTTAAAACACTTAGTGTTTTCATTTGCTTTGGGTTTTGAAAAAGTTTTGTTTCTACTAATAAAACGTTTTGAGTTTGCAAGGAGTGCTCTTTCTTGAAATTCAATTTGTAAATCATTTAAGTACTCCTCACTGCTCCTTTCATCAGCCTCATCATCCGAGTTTTCTTGGAAATCCTGCACAATACCATTAGAATAGAAGGCAGTAGATATGGGTGGACTGGTCAGGGTCTTCTTGACTTCTTGAGCTTTAGGGTATCTCCTAGAGATTAAATTATCCTCGTAGAGAAATTTCCCATAAATCTTAGCAAGCTCAAGATTTTGAAGATGGTTAGCATTTCTTAGACCCTGAGAGAAGTTTAACCACTTCTCAGGGAGACAGTTGACAAAGCCAACTATGATTTCATGCTTAGACAGGGTGACACCATCATTGGTCAATTCATTCAGAAGAGTTTTGTAACGGGTATAGGTCTCTGAGAGACTTTCAGAGTCTTTGGCCCTGAAGGTGTTGTACTCAAGTTTCAGGTCCATGATCCTGTTTTCCTTGGTATCTGAGGGGCCTTCATAGCTATGAACCAAGTCAGTCCAAGTTCGAGTCGAGGAGCTGTAGCATTATAGCTTCCTCCCTTTTTATCGACTAGTTGGGGTACATCATTATCAGCCATGGTAGGATCTTGATTTGAAAAACTTCTGAGCACTCTGTTGTTTTGAAAGTTTTATAAACCAGAGGCTCTGATACCACTTGTTGGTCCCTTTCACTTGGTTAATGGTTAACTACAAAGTTAATCTAACCAAGTTCCATGGAATAATGATGCAATGATTAATAACTAAATAATACAAACGTAAAAGATAAGAAATAATGTTTTCAACGTTTAACTCTTTATTAGAAATTAATCAAAAGAATTATACCCAAGTGTTCGCGGAATAAACAGTTGGGATTGAAATGACAAGTATGTTTGGTGTTACTCCTCACTAAACTTAAGCTATGCTTAAGTAGCAACAAAAGACCCACTAAGCTATCTTAGGGATGGTTGCTATTTGGAGAGAGTAAAGATTAGTTGGTGAATGTCTAAGCATTAAGTGCACAAACTCCGCAACCTTTAATCTCTCTTATGACTCCTATTTATACACAAGTATATTACAACCGTTGTGATAAAGACAAAGATTACATCAGCCTAGTTGAGACAAAAATACTTACGTATTTTGTCTCTGTTACATAAGTCTATTTTGGGTATAGGACAATACTACTTTCTGAGGTTCAGATATGACACCATCCTGAACCCACGCCATTCAGGGAAAGTTTGACTTTACAAGGATACTGACACTCTTTGTAATTTCAAACGTTTCCCTCCTTGCCCCGCCCATACTTCAGGCTTCATGTCTTTAATCTTCAGTCTTTAGCTTTTGTTGCTTCAGTGAGGAGTAACTTGGGATTCAGTGAGTTATTGTCATCACTCACCGAATCCATCACCTTCTTCTTTGGCTTAGGTGCCAATCACTAAGAATCCGGCTCACTGAATGGAAAACCTTTCTTCTTAGGTTTGTCCTAAGCATCCTGAAGATGACTCATTGAGCGACTATTCACTCAGTAACTTGATTGTGTTCAAGGTTTTCTAACACGGCGTAATTTATGTTCAAATCTTTGTCCACTGAGACTTGGATCCTGAAGTGACCCAACAAAATGCTTGGCATGTTATTGAAAGAGTTAAGTATACATATGTACTAGATAATTCTCCAGTTGGTGTCTTATGCAATGGGGCTATTCATTGGGTTATGCATCCTAAAAATCTGAAAAGAAAAAAAAATGACTTTATTTTTTGATTTATCCAAAGATGAATTTAAAGAAATACCCCAACCCGATTATCCAATGGAGTATATAACTTTGGGGATTATGGAAGAATGTCTATGCATACAGTATAGACAAGCATACTACTTTTGTGAAGTGACTGATGATCCTTTATCGGCAATTCAGCAGTTATGGGTAATGAAGAAGTACAATGAAAAACAGTCTTGGGGAGTGGTGGATAATTGCGAAATAGAGTTTGAATATCCATACTACTATTATCCCATACTGAGGGATGATACTTATATGGGTGCCAGGGTGGTATGTGCTTTTACAATAATATCTTGGAGAGCCTTATATCTCCTCATCTTCAACCCGATAATGAATAGGTGGGTTCTAATTGTTATAGAACACTTGTTTTTTTTATAATTTTCTTATGATAAATTGGTATTGATAATTCATACTACTACATTAGTGGGTTATTGTTTGGCACATCATTTTGACATATTTGCAATATGTTTATATATAGATTGCTATTATGTCTCTTATGTCCTTTGAATTTTGCTGTTATCATTGCTGCATTTAACACTATGCCGATTGACTGATATATTAATTTTCTATCCTGATTGTCGTACGTTTATTAGACTGACAGAACTTATTTTGTAGTTATGCTTTTGTTCTTGATATGATCAAATTTGTTAGGATGGTCAAAGACAAGAAGGCACTACTATGATAGGGTTATTAGGCTCTATACGGGTCGGATTGTGGCTATCAAATTTTTTTATGGGTAATGGGTTTGAGATAGTGATATAAGGGTATGCAAGGTGAGGGGTTACGTACAAACCTCTTGATTACACCTAATATGAGGCTGCCCACTTATGTGAATAACATTTAGACTAGGAGTAATATATTGTTAATGTATCAGACCTTCGTTGGGATATCATATGCCGTTTTTAGTTTAATTTGCTGTTTTTTATGTCATAGTTTGTGGGTGTCATATCGAGTGTGTATATGCTATCTAGCTTGGAACTAAATGATCTTGGACAACATACATTTATTTGTTCGAAAATTAGACTCATCTTTATACTAGCTGAAAGAAAACGCATTAGTTGTTTGTTCACCTCGTATTGCTTTATTTGTATCTATTTTTACTCACTTTTTGATTTGATTTTCAGTTAAAAGAAAGATCCATCGAGTGCTAGAGTTTGATGCCATTGAAGTAGTCAAGATGGCGTGCACGAGTTTCTTGTATGCAAGTTATGA
The DNA here is from genome assembly GCA_014162995.1 of Artemisia annua. NCBI lineage: Eukaryota > Viridiplantae > Streptophyta > Magnoliopsida > Asterales > Asteraceae > Artemisia > Artemisia annua. The sequence goes on along the minus strand of LBNU01013134.1, from coordinate 28,037 downwards.
TTTTATCATAAATAGTTACCAAATGAAATCCGTGGCACGTACATGACATAGTCAGAGTTTGTTTCTAGTATCATTTGATTGTGCGGTTACTATTGCTATGCTTTTTGTATAAAATTTGTTTATTTTACCATTTGAGATGGCATTGATTTTTTGCTTTCGTATGAATTACTCATTCTCCTATGATTATCATCAGATTTTAAATTGTAGAACTTATTTTGTGCATCTTTTAGTTATACCCTTGTGCTTGAAATCAGTGGCGTAGCTATGTGGAGGGTAAGGTGGGCCATGGCCTACCCACAAAGCCTAATAATTTTACATATGTATCATGCAATAAATCTCAATATCTAGTATTGTTTTTTAGCCCACTATAAAAACTGTTAACTTAAAGTACTAATCTATGTGTCTGGTATTGATTTTTGGCCCACTTTAAAAATTGATACTATAATTTTACATAAGTATCATGCAATAAATAGTTTAGACTCATTTTTAGATGATTTTTATGATGCTAATGAACGTTGTATGCAACTAAAACGCTAAAAATGAACAAATTGGTTGCAACATTTTTACGTAGTTATATATTATGATTTTTTTAGCAATAGCTAACGTCTTTCAAAAAAATTTGGCCCCTCCGAAAACAAGTTCCTGGCTACGCCCCTGCTTGAAATGACATTGAATTTAATTATTAGAATGGTCAAAGACAAGAGGGAACTTGTGTTCTCCTTCTCGCCTAATGAACAAAACACCCGGTGACTCAAAGAACATACGTTAAACACAAATTTGAACTCAAAATGTTGAATTGAGTGGTAGAGTTCAAGCTTTTATCTTCACAAACCAAATGATAATTCCCAATGAAAAGTACTCCTTACGTCCCATATTTGTTTGCATTTTTCCTAAAAAGATGGTCCTAAGTCGGTTTTCGGACATGTTTGGCAGCAATCATTTGAAAGAACTAGCGACTAGTTTTTTTTCAAAACAAACGTGGTGTTTGAATTTGACTTAATTGACTTAATATGAAAAAAAACTGAATTCAAAAAGTTTTATGAAAATTGTTTGTTTATGGCTTAATAAAAAAATATGACTGAAAATATAAAGTGATAACATAGAGGGTGTCTGCCTTAACCCACATGTTATTTAAACACGACATAATACAAAATTCAAACAAACAAGCCCTTTTTTTTTTTTTTTTTTTGGGTAACCAAGGTTTTCCGACCTTTTAGCCGACTAATCCATTGGTTTGAACCCACCGTTAAACAGACTTAAACCAGGTAAAGCCCTCCCTTTTCAAGAGATTGGCGTGGCCACTTTTAAGGTTTTTTGCACCTAGTAGGAATTGAACTTGAAACCTCACACATTTTAAAGTGATAGTCGCAAACCCTTCTGCCACTAGGCCACCTTGAGTGGTTACAAGCCTAAAATTTGTTTGGCAACAAGCAACTAGCGTTTGCTTTACGTTTATTTAACGTTGAGAAATACTTGGTCACTTAGGATTAAACCTAGTTAATATATAATTGTTCATTTCACATAAGAGCATTCTTAAATAATAATCAGTTGGCGTGTCAAATATATGTTGTATCGTAAGAGAATTTGAACTAAAAATAGAAAGATTCATAAAACGAGTCGATGTTTGTACTCGTGATGTTCATAGCTCGCTCACAAATAATGAAGATATTTCTAGTGTAACATATAACGAGATATCGATGAAACAAATTCGTAATAGTACCACCACATTAATAGGGAGCACACGTCGTCGAGAATTTACGATTAACATATAATGGAGTTTATGAAATGTTCTACATGTGAAAATAGTGATTGCATTAGAAATCCTAACTTTATTTTGTTTAACTAGTGTTTTTATTTGAATGTGTATATGTCATTTACACTTTATAACTAAAACTACGTAATCAACGATTTTATAAAACAAACAGCTACCGCTAACGCCTAATGATAACTACTACGTTTTGTCAAACATACCCTTCATCTTTCAGAAAATATAACCGAAATTTGCTAATTTAAAACTTCAAGAAAAGATGTATATTTCTATAGTTATATTATCCTGAGAGACCAGATGATTTTTCCCATTGAAAAACAACGATTATAAGCTAGACTTGAAGTGGCCACGCTAACCTCCTGAAAGGGACGACTTTAGCTGGTTTGAGTCTGTGTGGCGGTGGGTTCAAACCCCGTGGATTTGTCGGCCAGAAGGTCGGAAACTATGGTAAAATAATAATAATAATAATAAATAATAAATAAATAAATAACCCTATTATAAGCTAGAGATGGAAGATGCATGTTTTGATGGTTACCAAATTTACCACATATTTGGGCTTCAATAAGGGGAGGATTCGATAGGGTCCACTCAAATTGGCCCATTTAAAGTCCATTATCATGCCCAAGGTTAATATATACTGTATATAACGTTGAACATATACCCTCATAATCAACACTGCGGTTCGTTTTAAGCGTGAGTTGAATAAATTTGAAGGTACGTAATCCTTGGTATTAAATCATCATATAATTTTATTATTTTTTTTTCCGAACGGATCATATAATATTTTAATATCATGTTATATATATATATATATATATATATATATCGGTTGAATAAATTATTAATCATAATGGACTTCTTAGAACGGCTTAATTAGAACGTCTTAATTAGAACGTATATGGTTAATTTATTACTACACAGAGTTTTGATATAATGTGTTTTGTTTACACTTGTTCAAGGGACAGTATTGATTTATATATATAGTTGTCTCAAAAAATTATGTTACTCTTATAGCTAAAAATCATGTTGGAATCAAATTGAGCATTATGTTTATTTTCTTGAAATCCTTGAAAACTATATACGTCCAGTTGGCTATTCAAACAATTGGTGTCTCTGTTAATATCTAAGCGTTACACGGTTCGTTTCAAGCGTGAATTGAAGATACAAGTAGTGGATTACCCATGCATGTTAGCGATTGTTCTAGAACCCCAGACATATGTTTAGCATGTTTCGAAGGATATAGTTTAGTTAGCGTCTACTAAGATGCTAGGACGACTTTTTAATACTCGTGTCTAATTGGCCCTACTATATTTAGGAAAAAATTAAGACTCTGAATATAGCTACAGACCACAACCTGGTAAACCAAACTTTGCTTGTAATTATGTAAACTCTTGCTACCATGAGTTTGTGATTGTGCCGTTGTTATCAAGCTAGCTACTTCTTTTGTTTTGCGTAAGCTATTTTCTATTGTAATATGCTACTGATGTCACAGACAAGGGCATACAATGGCTATTAGATAAATATGCATTTTTTATGGTTAATTGTTGAGGATACTTATTTGAATTTTTTGTATATATAAATTTTCAGCTCCGTCGTGCTGTTTAATGGCTTCAATGGCAGAGCTTATCCCTAATGATATTTATGAGAACATATTCCTAAGATTGGATGTGAGGAATCTCATTAGTTGCAAGAGTGTGAGTAAGTCGTGGAAATCTTTGATCTCCAAATCTCAATTCATCAAAGCTCGTTTCTGTTGGTACAACATATTCCTAAGATTGGATATGAGGAATCTCATTAGATGCAAGAGTGTGTGTAAGTCGTGGAAATTTTTGACCTCCGATTCTCATTTCATCAAAGCTCGATTGAACCGTAGTTACAACAATAACGAAAATGGACATAAAAGGATCGGTCAGGCTGTTTTTCTAAATATTAGTGATAAGTATGATATGATTGGCTCATCGAATGGCCTAGTATGTATCCTTGATGGCGGTGAATTTCTAGTAGGTAATCCAGTAATTAGTGAAGTAAAACTGGTGCCAAAGCCGTTTGACTTTACCGGTATCCCTTGGATGTTTTACTATGATGTTGTATGTGGATTTGGTTATGATTCCCTTAGAGACGACTACAAGGTTATATGTGGGGTCTTTATTGGGAAGGACCGAACATACTTTAAAGTGTTTTCTCTCAAATCAAATGCTTGGAGTGATATTGGAGAAGTGAATTATACATATGATGATTGTGAACCTCGAGTTGGTGTCTTATGCAATGGGGCGTTGCATTGGATTATGAATCCTAAAAATCAAGAAACAAAGAAAGTGATTTTATCTTTTGATTTGTCCAAAGAAGAATTTAAAGAAATACCCCAACCTGATTATCAAATGAAAAACGAAAAACATCTATGTATAAGTTTGGGGATTATGGAAGAATGTCTATGCATACATCATTCCAAACAGGTATGGGTAATGAAGAAGTACAACGAAAAACAATCTTGGGGAGTGGTGGATAATTGCCAAATAAAGTACCACTATCCATACTACAATCCAGACTATGATACTTTTACGAGTAATGATTATGGTTTCAGTAATATCAATATCATGGAGAGCCTTGTATCTCCTCATCTTGAACCTGATAATGAATAGGTGGGTTCTTATTGTTATAGAACACTTCTTATAATTACTTCTGATGATTGTCCCTTTTATAGATATCTATTCGAATTGATAAGTCATACTATTACATTAGGTTGTTATAGTTTACTTCAAATATGAAATTATTTCGCACAATCGGATATATTGGGCGGAGCCAGGATTTTTAGTTAAAGGGGGCCGGCCGTGCTTAAAGCAAAAGGTCATAGTGTTAAATATCGTTTCAAAAATTAATCTATAGTGTTGTCTTTTGTAGACATGATTATAGAATAAGCGGTGCTGAATGTCTTTTGTAGACATGATTATAGAATAACTAGTAAAAAAGCGGCTTGTTTCCTATATGTTTATATTTAGATTGCTAGTTATGTCTTATATCCTTTTGGATTTTGTTGTTATTATTCTACTCATTTTCTTATGATAAAAGATCCTGACATCTGATTTTATGAATCTTCTGGTTTTGTTACTGTGGTTGATATAATTTAATTTCTTAGAATGCTCCAAATACAAATGGGCACTTGTGCTCTCATTCTAGCCTAATGAACAAAGTATGGTCTGTTTATTTGGCCCATGTCACATTAGTATCACAACAACTAGAAGAGCTATTAGTAGTGCAAGACGACACCAATATGAACAAAGACTGTAGCCATATTTATACGTGGGTGCAGTGTAAGTTTACATGACTAGGGAATTTATGTTAGTTTTATTTAAGGTAGATTCTTAAGTTCATTTGAACCCAAATAGTATGAAATGGGTTGATTTAACTCCAGTTTCTGATATTTACTGGTTTATAATTTTCTGATAAATCGGGTAGCAAATTGATGATCAAGGAGATTAAACGCAGCATCCGTGATGTGTTATGTGTTGCTAGAAATCTCATCCTCAGTAATTCTATCGCATATGGTGGTAGAGCTGCAGAAATTTCATGCTCAACTGCAGTGGAAACAGCAGATAGAAATTCAGGATTTGAACATGTATCGTTAGCTTACCGACTTTTGCTTTAATTTTTTCTCTTCTGTGTTTAATGATGAGATATTTATGTAATGTTTAATATGTTGATTCGGGTTTTTTGTTTAATGGGTAGACATAAAAAAAGCTGGTTTATAAGGAGCGGGTTGCTAGTGTCCTGAAGTATATTTTAATGCTTACAGCCTCTTAATGGGGTGTTTCGGTAACCTTAAGCTTAGTAGTTTATGTTATCTCAAATAGCCCCATGTTACATTTGACCTTCCAAAAAGCTTTTGATAGTTGTCTCATAACACAATAAGCTTTAAGCTCCCCAAATAAGCTTTTAGCCACACACCTTCCTAATCGTATTATATTAAAAAGGGGAACAAAATATGCTTGGGCTAACACGCCCATTTTAACCTCCATAATAAATTATTGATATTGACCGTTTCATTCATTACCCAACTCAACCGCCCATTAGACAAACCAAATTATCTAATGCTTATAATCATGCTAGCAATCATCTTCTGAACTAAATGGACAGGCTTTTTTAACCAATAAGTTTTATCTTACCCTGTATAATATGCCATCAGGGCTTTTGCAGATGCTTTAATTTAGATTTTGTCCCAATTGCGCTTGCATAGAATAGTGGTCTGCAACCCATTGAAACAGTGTCTGTAGTAAAATCTCAGCAAATAAGAGTAATTATGGCAGTAATCTGTAAATTTTTAGCATCGGTACAATGGTGTTATTGTAAATATCGTCTTATACTCTTATTGCATTAGCATGAATTTTAGTTAATATACCGATGGTATGTACGACAACAATCCTTGCTGTGGCCTAGATTGTAATGATGCTGGCACAAGCGAAATGCGTGAGCAAAATGTATCTAAAACTCTTATCTACAGCAACTCTTGCTTGCCACACAAATCGTCAAGATGATTTTGAAGATTAATGATGTCATCTTTCCATTTGAGTGTTAGTTTTTAGGTACTTAACTGAAGTTTTGCTCTACGTAGGAACACATCCACATCACAGCACTGGTTCAGATGGTCCTGTTGGTTTTTAAACTCTACCAGATTAGTACTAGCAAAGCACTTTTTTTGTGTGATTGCCTCTTTCTTGCTAAACAGTTTCAGGCTCTTTTTTATTGCATTTGACCTTGTCAAAACCCTGATTTTTGTGCTTATGTTGGAAATTAAGTNTGACCTTAAGCTTAGTAGCTTATGTTATCTCAAATAGCCCCATGTTACATTTGACCTTCCAAAAAGCTTTTGATAGTTGTCTCATAACACAATAAGCTTTAAGCTCCCCAAATAAGCTTTTAGCCACACACCTTCTTAATCGTATTATATTAAAAAGGGGAACAAAATATGTTTGGGCTAACACGCCCATTTTAACCTCCATAATAAATTATTGATATTGACCGTTTCATTCATTACCCAACTCAACCGCCCATTAGACAAACCAAATTATCTAATGCTTATAATCATGCTAGCAATCATCTTCTGAACTAAATGGACAGGCTTTTTTAACCAATAAGTTTTATCTTACCCTGTACAATATGCCATCAGGGCTTTTGCAGATGCTTTAATTTAGATTTTGTCCCAATTGCGCTTGCATAGAATAGTGGTCTGCAACCCATTGAAACAGTGTCTGTAGTAAAATCTCAGCAAATAAGGGTAATTATGGCAGTAATCTGTAAATTTTTAGCATCGGTACAATGGTGTTATTGTAAATATCGTCTTATACTCTTATTGCATTAGCATGAATTTTAGTTAATATACCGATGGTATGTACGACAACAATCCTTGCTGTGGCCTAGATTGTAATGATGCTGGCACAAGCGAAATGCGTGAGCAAAATGTATCTAAAACTCTTATCTACAGCAACTCTTGCTTGCCACACAAATCGTCAAGATGATTTTGAAGATTAATGATGTCATCTTTCCATTTGAGTGTTAGTTTTTAGGTACTTAACTGAAGTTTTGCTCTACGTAGGAACACATCCACATTACAGCATTGGTTCAGATGGTCCTGTTGGTTTTTAAACTGTACCAAATTAGTACTGGCAAAGCACTTTTATTGTGCGATTGCCTCTTTCTTGCTAAACAGTTTCAGGCTCTTTATTATTGCATTTGACCTTGTCAAAACCCTCATTTTTGTACTTATGTTAGAAATTAAGTATGAGATTGTCTATTCTAAGAAACTTTGTCTGCTTGTCTATCCCGAAAACTATTAGATGGCGAATTATATTATTGTGTCCGCTGATTTGGTTTGAGCACTTAGGTATAACCATCCAAAATCTTTTTTTTATAAGATGTTTCGGTATGTTTTTGAGTTTCGGCAACATACACATTTTTTGAGCACTCAAGTTCGTTTAAATAGTGTTTAGCTACACTATAGATATGAAATCAAATTATTAGCTCATCTAAACTTAAAGCAAAACACATTACACCTAGCTAGGCCCTTTATGTGTATGAATTGGTTGGTCGAAGGCATCTTGTTTCAACATCCCGGCTTTGGCCCATGGGTCCTCGGTTTCAGTGTCGGTTCGGATACAATAGACCATGAACATTGGATGACAACTTTTATGCTTTAAGCTTTTCTTGTAGCCTAGCAATTATGTGTGTTGGGGTAAGTACAAGAGTGTAATTGATTTAACATGTGCTTGTGGCGGTGGGCTCTTGTGCTTGCCAATAATTTTGCACTCAATTCCTTTGTGCTTGTTTTCCCAACCTATGTTCGTCATGTTACCAATTGTGGACAATCTTACTTAATGAAAACTTATGTCTCGTTTGAATGTATGTAACGCATGATAAGAATCTCTGTCATTTTTCTAAAGGTTATCGCACAACAAGTACATATACGTACCTTGATACGCCATATATGTTTTAATCGAGACATGAACCTACGATGGTGTTATCTATATCTATTAATTGCATGCTTTAATGTTTACAATAGAAAATATATAGCATTTTCATCCGATTGTTTTCATATGAAAGAATAACCATATCTAAGGGTATAAATTTAGTTAATAACACCTTTTTTTACATGTTTAATGATCATTGAACGACGCATACAATGTAGGTGTATTATAAAGCACATGGTTAATTAATGTTAATGAGTTAATCTATGTTCACCTGTAAATCTGTAATTTTGACGCAGGACGCGCAGAAGCGAATTTAGATAAACCCTAATTCAAGGGTGATATACGAGGCGCACCTCAAAGGAATAAAACCCAAACAAGAGATAAATTCCTAAAAGATAATTTTATTAATGATCAAAAGATGATTACAATGAAACATAAGCCCTATATTTATAGGGTAGTAAATCTTGTAGAACAAGATAACCTAATTATTCTAGAATAAATAAAAATAAGGAAACTAAAATAAAAACACGACCCAAAAGAAAAACCAGTAAACTCACAACCCAAAAAGAAGTAAGGCTACTTGTTGAGAAGTAAGGTTACTTCAACAAAGGCTACTTGTTTAAAAGTAGGGTTACTTGGAAGGTACGACACAAACACAAGTAACCTCAGTATGTTTAGGAGTAGGATTACTTATTTAGAAGTACCCTTACTCCTACTACCAGTAATGTCCTCATCAAGTTTTTACGGTTCTAGCAAACATTTTTTAGTAAAAGATACTAAAAAATATCGTCCACAAGAAAATATTGTAAATTTGAAGAATTATTTAACTAGTTTGTTCATATTATTCTTAGAAAGTCAGATCCAAAATTATCCTTTTTCGAATTTTAATGGAAGAGTTTTTCAAAAAGTTTGGCAAAAATGTTTTGAAAAAGACAATTCATACACAAATATAAAGTGTTATAGTGGCTCTCAAAGATGTTTGTGAGTAGTTTCTGTCATAGATGATTTTACAATTTACTTTATTCAAAATTTAATCGTTGTCACAATGCCACTTTAATTAGCTTTCTTTTTAGTTCATGTTTGAGAAATTTTTACTAGTCCAATGTTACCCAAGATACTTATTCAGCCATTTATAAATGTTTATTGCAGAAGTGTATATAACATGCATAAATGTAACTTTTATAAGATAAGGAAAAATAAAAAATAAACAGCCATCCTGACACGGCAGAAAACTCACATGGAATGAGCGAAAAGATTTCATTAAATAGCGAGAAGTTTGATGTGTGAAAAGAGAGCATGTGGTGAGAGTGTCGTGACACATTTAAGCCTTTCGCATTGGGAGTACAAAACTTGTATCAACCAAATATTTATGACAAAACGTTGTATGTGTGTTTTTACTTACATGCGTGGTTCGTGTTAGAAATCCTATTCGATTTTGTTATGTTAATGCAAAATGTTGACAACTACTGATTTACATTTAAGCAAGTTTTGAGGAAATATACAAATATGCAAATTTTAGTGAGTATATATGTAATTGACTCTTTTGATAATTATGTGCTACGGAAGAAAAACGTGTGTGGACGCATGCGGTTCGCCGGCACCCCCTAAAACATCCCTTAATACATGAGTCCTCCTTAAAATATAAATCCCAAGCATTATTTGAAACAAACCACGTACCTCGTGAGTACATAATATCATGACATATCAAACTACATGAGTACTCTTCTATGATTTTAATATAGAAAACACATTGAATCATAAATTCAGTAGAAAATAATTGAAGATCAGGAGATAAAGTTAAGATGGGGTAGGATAGGGGTTAGTTTTTCTAGTTTTAGTATTTATTGATATGTCATACTTACATGACCATCTAATTTATTAAGCCATGTTACATGTCTCATCTTGTGGGGTGTCTATGCAAAAGAGTATTCACTATCTTTTAGCAAGTCTTTTGTGTAGTGTTGTGTCTAGGAATAAATTTGATACATTTCTATTCAGTGACTATAGGATATTTGTTTTGAGGCTCATTTGAGACATATTAAGTTATTAACTCAATTAAAAAAGTAAAATAATTTGGTTTCGCGATTTGGTATTTTTTGCAATATGTATAAATATTGTATGAAACGAATATCATCTTGCATGACATGTACATAAATTAAAATTTTCTTTATCATTTTCAAATAAACTGTATATCCACATGGGAATGGATCTAGTAAGAAGAAAAAATAAAATGAGAAGAGTGAGAAAAGTTTCCAACCACACAATTCAAATAAGAAGGAGAAATTTAAGGGGAGATGCATCTATTTTTGTAGGTGCATCTCAAATGTGTGGTTGTGGTTTCTTCTCATCCTTCTCATTTTAGTTTTTCTTCTCATTTGATCCTAACTCATATCCGCATATCCCTTTGTTAATAGAACAATGTTTAAAAAGTTTAACTAACATACATTGAGAATTAATTAAGCATATTAATTCACATATTTTCGTCACATAACAGAAGACTTGACTTAAATTGTTTTGGTTATATGTTTCAACGTTTGTCATGACACTTTTCTCGTAACGGCGAATGTATAATCTCCTCATTTGCAGCTCCGACGGGATCGAGTGTTGTTTTTGTTGTTGTAGTAAGTCCATAAACTAATAAACTCACACATTATAAATTAGTTAGAAACAAAGGCACGACTAGATAGGAGGTCACTGGTGTCGCGAGATAGTGAAGAAGTATTGTTAAGTCTCGTAAAAATATTGATTTCTTCAAATGCAACTGCTCCAAAAGTTGTGTTTTTAGTACTATTTTCGATAGTTAGTTAATAGACGAAAGGTAAACTTTTTTTCATTTGTATTGTGAAAATGGTAACCGTAATCCCAACGGCTACGTGTAAGAAATTTTTATCTGCATAAAGTGTTTGTGCTTTCAGAATAACTATTTACCCTCTGAATATAACTAAATGTACTACTCTTTATTACATGTTTTTATTTATTAAACATCACTCTTAGAGGGGAGGGAGTGATAAGTGATAACACTAAATAATACTAACACCACTGCCACGTCAGCGCCACATCATTTTAACACCAAATAACATAACACCAAAAACACCAGGAAATCATAACACCTAATAACACCACTTTTTACAAATTTATAAATTCTACCCTCAACAAATTCATTTATTAAACATTAAAACACTATATTATTAAAAGTTGAATTTCAAATGTATCCCACTCAGTTTTTGAATTCGAATTTCAAATATATCCCGCTCATTATTTGAATTCGAATTTCAAATATATCCCGCTCATTATTTGAATTCGAATTTCAAACCTATCCCGCTCCTAGTGTTTCAAATGGCTATAAATCGTTAATCGTTGGTCAGTCGAAGAAGAAACCTTGCTAACTCAAGCTTGGATTGCAGTTGTTGAAGATAATGTCATCCACAATGCAATGGCTTTTTGGCACCGGGTTGTAGCCATTTTCAACGATCATACTGACGGTGTCAATCGAAACAGAGATATGGTCATGAGTAAGTGGAGCAAACTTAACTGTGAATGTGTTGTATTCAATGGTATTTACCAACAGTTGCGGCGAACAACCTTGGACGATCACAATGTTTGTCTCATGAATGCAATGAGAACTTATAAAGATCGCTATGATGGGAGAAGCTTCAAATATGTTCAGGCATGGGAGGTTTTGAGAACCCACCCCAGATGGGCCGAATAAAATACCTAACGGTGTTGTATGTCATGTTTCGTATCGTATCTCTCATTTGCGTTGTATCTTTCGTATCGTATATCTCATTTGTGTTGTATGTCCTTTTTCGTATTGTTTTGTAATGTTAATTTAAGGAAATATATTTATTTAAAAGAAACACACTAAACAGAAATACATAAACGTTACATAAACATAATTTAAAAACGATACTAAATTAAAACATCACATAAACCTAACTTCAGTTGTAGTCCGGGCGATCCCAGGTTTGAGAGTTGTTTGAGTCGTAACCGTCCTCATACGCAGAGAACCTCGCAAACTTGTCTTGAAATAACTGATCTTCCAACCTACTCAGCTCCCGCTCATCCTCAGAGTTCCATCCACCATCCCGTGCAGTTGAACCTGATGCACCTTGTTGTCGTTGTCGTTGTTGTTGTTGTTGTTGTTGTTGTTGTTGTTGTTGTTGATGCACGTTAGCAGATTTAACATTTTCTTCAAAACTCCAACGGATCTTGTTGGAGATTTGGGTCTGTATCTGGTTGACACAAACCCATAGCGATTCAATAACAGCAGCTTCCTTACAATATTCATCATGCAAGAACGTGTCGATCACATATTTCCTATCATCTGAGATGTCTGTGCACGATGCGTAGCGTTCTCTAAGTCGTTGTTTTTGTTGTTTCACAACCTCAAGCTTGTTGATGACTTCAACAATTGCATTTTGGAGATCCACGTCGCCTTTCTCGGTATCTTTTTTGATAAATCATTGCAGTTCTTCGACGGTATGTGGTAGTTTACAAGCCATTTTTTTTGTTGTTGTTTAGGATATAAGTATGTGGTAGTTTACACATCTATGGGTATTTATAAGTTTATTTTCTAAACGTTTTTTATAATTATAGGCGTTTTTTAACGGATCTATTTTTTATTTTTTATTTTTTTTTGTTTGAATTTAAAAACTATCCGTTGAATGTTTAGAGGGGGCGATATGTAATTTTTTTTTATTTTTTTTTTACCTTTCATCATAACGTGCGTTAGTGTATCAACGCCCATAGCAACGCAGCACAAAAATTTATAGTTGGGGAATGAGAAAACGCCATAACGGCGTTAACGTCTCGCCACCTAGACCATAACGCCTCGTGTGCGTTATTACTCCCTCCCCTCTTACGGCAACATATGGCAAAATTATGTTTGTTATTATCGTTATATCATGCTTAGAAAAAGTTGTACGCCCGATTGCTTTTAGCACTTGTTCCGTGACTAGTTAGAAAGCTTACACTAGTGTTACAAAAAGAATGTAACGCCTTTAAATAACACGAGATTCATTGGATTCTCAAGTTAGTTTTATCAACGTACGGTATAACTTCTCTTATAGTTGGTAGTTACATAGGTCTACCAAACTCAAAGGCTCTTATTTATGATAGAATTTAATGCATTTCCCTATGCACAAGTGCTTACATATCTTCAGTATACTTTATTTGATTTCCTTTTATTATCAATCGCATTCTGTATTTTAGGTCTACCTAGAGTATTGACTTTGTATGACCAAATTGAATGCACTTCCTTTCATTTGATTTCCCTTGGTAAAGTTTATTTTCCATTCTTTTTGTGCTTCATTTTTAGATCTACCAAATGATGGGTTCTTTGTGACAGAATTTAATGCATTGCACAATGCATTAGTGTGTTGTACGTGTCATGAGTCGGTGTATTTTTCATTCTCAATTATTGATAACCTTTTTGATCTATGTTATCCAATTTTCATGTGAGAATTTGGTTATAATTTTGTTGTTTTTTGTGTAATTTATACTTAAAAAATCTCACATGGGGGGTATGTTTTTCTTGTAAGAAAGAGCAGATGTAAAGTTGGATATAATACAAAACCCTTCTTTTTATACACAAAGTATAGTAAGATACAATAATATGTCTCTCCATAATTTAGATGATGTAATACATTTAGACGATATGGTTCAAACTATAATTTGCTACTTATGGATATTTAAAAATAGGGCTAATTTCTCAATCAAGCGGCCAAAAAACAAAATTCTCAATATAATAGTATTAAGCTTTTGTCTTTTAATTGGATTATTGATAGCGGACTTAGCGGTAGAAAGAAAAAACTTTTGTTTTACATAGTCGTGTAACTACCCTTGTGACAATCGGACCCCTCATTTTTAGCTCGTTGCTAGTTTTCTTCTATCGACAGTTTATAAAAATGTAGTCCGCAATCGCATTTTTGCTCAGTTGGTGGTGTTTATTTTATGTGATGGATCATCTTTATGTTGTAACGAATTGTGATCTCAAATGTGAGTTAGCAATATTTTAAGAGAAATGATAAGGATGCCTAAAATCATTTTTAATTATACGTCTAAAACTGTATGGCAACAGTTTATTGGTTTGTGAAAGAATGGGTTCGGCTGCTACAAACCAATAAACTGTTATCAATACAGTTTTAGGCATGTTTTTAGGCATCTCTATCATTTCTATATTTTTAATTCTTGTGGGTTAATAAGGCTCGATCTTGAAACTCATGTAACACAATTTGTTTGGATTATATGTTTGTAATCTATATATGCATGACGATGTTAGATGATTGAAACCCCGTAAAAGATATTGTATTATTGATACGCTATTTATAATGCACTTATATGGAACATACTAGAAACTCTAATGGACCCAAAGTCTACATGCCGGGCTTGGGACTCATATTTATCTTTAATATTTCCCCGCGATTCGAGCGGCGAAATTGCGAAAGCTTGTATAAGAGAAGTAAAGTAGAAAAGAAGAAAAAGACAATAACATAATAAAAACATGAATATGTTACTGTTACGTGAACCAAAGGGAGCCTTGCCATATCATCATATGAATTAAATGATTAATGATTGATTTGGATAACATCTGAAACATAATGTTTAACGTACCATAACGATAATTAAGATCTCTGACAGGCATAACATTTTATAATTAATTAGCTCTTGATTCATCTGTTTCAATAAGGGTTCATAATTGAACTCCTTACAATTTCTTACATTAACACAGACAAACAGGCTAACTATAATTGCAAAATTTTTTGCATATAAGAAGTAATTGTAATATAAGGGTATAAACACGATATCGCTATCTGTTAACTTAGGAAGAAAAANGTAGAAAGAAAAAACTTTTGTTTTACATAGTCGTGTAACTACCCTTGTGACAATCGGACCCCTCATTTTTAGCTCGTTGCTAGTTTTCTTCTATCGACAGTTTATAAAAATGTAGTCCGCAATCGCATTTTTGCTCAGTTGGTGGTGTTTATTTTATGTGATGGATCATCTTTATGTTGTAACGAATTGTGATCTCAAATGTGAGTTAGCAATATTTTAAGAGAAATGATAAGGATGCCTAAAATCATTTTTAATTATACGTCTAAAACTGTATGGCAACAGTTTATTGGTTTGTGAAAGAATGGGTTCGGCTGCTACAAACCAATAAACTGTTATCAATACAGTTTTAGGCATGTTTTTAGGCATCTCTATCATTTCTATATTTTTAATTCTTGTGGGTTAATAAGGCTCGATCTTGAAACTCATGTAACACAATTTGTTTGGATTATATGTTTGTAATCTATATATGCATGACGATGTTAGATGATTGAAACCCCGTAAAAGATATTGTATTATTGATACGCTATTTATAATGCACTTATATGGAACATACTAGAAACTCTAATGGACCCAAAGTCTACATGCCGGGCTTGGGACTCATATTTATCTTTAATATTTCCCCGCGATTCGAGCGGCGAAATTGCGAAAGCTTGTATAAGAGAAGTAAAGTAGAAAAGAAGAAAAAGACAATAACATAATAAAAACATGAATATGTTACTGTTACGTGAACCAAAGGGAGCCTTGCCATATCATCATATGAATTAAATGATTAATGATTGATTTGGATAACATCTGAAACATAATGTTTAACGTACCATAACGATAATTAAGATCTCTGACAGGCATAACATTTTATAATTAATTAGCTCTTGATTCATCTGTTTCAATAAGGGTTCATAATTGAACTCCTTACAATTTCTTACATTAACACAGACAAACAGGCTAACTATAATTGCAAAATTTTTTGCATATAAGAAGTAATTGTAATATAAGGGTATAAACACGATATCGCTATCTGTTAACTTAGGAAGAAAAAGAAAAATTAAAAAGGGACTTGTGGGGGTTCAAGACTAGCATCGAGAGCCGCTTTTGCAACCAAGCGCACCAGCATTAGCCGTGATCGAGCCCACAATGGAAGATGGTCTTGCACTTAGGCTCGATGCTCTTGCATAACTCTTGGATGCGCTCCCACCCGATGGTGTAAAAAATGCACCATTTAACATAAGATCACCTTCCGAACGCCAATTCCAACTCTTCCATTCATCTTCTCCTGCTTCTTCTCGTTTCGTCACCTAAAAACACATTGTTAGAACTTTTTAGCTATGTAAAATGAACAAATTCAACTTTTAATATATACTTTGTGGTACTCACTTCTTTGTTATCTTCAGTATTTGGAGCAAGAAATCTATTGCCTTGACTATTGATTGTCGGTGAAGCACTTCCTCCAATTGCATACATCTCCCAATGAGTATAGTCATTGTTCACCACATGGAAATACCCATGTCTACATCTATATGTATCACAACAAATTCATTATTCAAATGCTTTGATGATTTATTTCACTTAAACCATCAAGTTCATGGTTAGAAAAATAAAAAATGGGTGCAACATAGTCACATGATAAAATAAAAAATAAAATCTTATTCTTCTTGCTTTCCCTACTTAAAAAAAATTGCTTTTTGTACATTATGTAAAAAATCAAGTTTATGGGTATGTACAATACTAAAATAACAAAATAACTTTTGTAAGACTTACCTTGGCATTCTTTGGACAAGACCTTCACCAAAATGGTTAAATGCAATAGTAACTTGCATATTCTTGTCTGAAGTTAATGTGTCACTATGTCCCAAAAGCATAACCTTATCATGATGTGTCATATAATTGTTAGATATTGTAATGGCAGTAGAACCATGAATAGCATCAATTAGCCCATCATGACAATTAGCCAACGAACAATGATCTACCCAAACATGACTTCCTCCGAAAATCGATATCCCATCACCATCCGAAATCGTTCTAAACCCATAATGGTCAGGCGAGTCTCGAACATCCGTATTTCCTCCTTGTTTACAATCATGAATATTGACACCATGTATGATTATGTTCGACACGTATTGTATTGTAATGCATGGTCCACCCGCGATATGAACATCTGCGCCACGTCCATCGATGGTCTTGAATGAATTCATCATTAGCTCTTCTTTGAGTTTGATAGTCATGTCATGTGCAAATATGATCCATAATGGTTCATTTTGGATCACACCGTATCTTAGGGTTCCGGGCTTAGGGTTTACGGGGTCATCATTTTTGGAATCTGTGACTACGTATATTTTACCATCACGTCCACCAATCGCGTGTTTTCCAAACCCGATTGCGCAGTCAGCTAATCTTTGGCGATTCTTTTCCCAATTTTTGTCACATCGCCAGCAGTCGTCAATTGGATTTCCTGTCCCACACGAAAAAAATCCCGTGTTCCTCATAGATTCATTTATCTTCCTGCATTGCCATGTAAAAAAAAATAGTTAGTTTAGAATGTAGTAACTTTAACTTCTTAGGTGAACATAATTGCTTTCCAAAAAAAGTAACATATGTTAAAAATTGCAATATGTTTGCACATATTTCAACATCAACATTTATAAAAATGAGGCTCACCAACTAATTTTCAAAGCTAAACTTATACTCGATCCGTATCATACAAATAAATACGGAGTAATACAGTAGCTAGCAAGAAACTAGCATTACATTAAAATATACTAACATGCATTATAACCTTTAATTGAGATCACAAAAAGCTTAATTTTAGAATGGTTTAAGGATTGAAACCAATTACAATAGTGAAATATAAAAATGTGGGGGTTTTGAGTGTACCTATGGGTATGTTCTACAACAAGTGTAGGATCTTGTTGGATTGGTGTAGAGAAAGTTGAGCTAGGTGCAATGAGGGCAAGAAGAAGAAAGATTGGCAATGCCATGTTTGTTTTTTCTTCAATTCCTCTTGAGAGATAGAATTGAAAGAAAAGAATGTGTACTAAAATGAGTGAAGAATGAGATTATTAATAGTTGAATTTTGAGAGTACATACAAAGGCACATGGTACTTCACTCATGCAATAATAACTCATTAGAGAAAAGATATATTAAATATTAAAAAAAACCCAAGAAAAATGATAGAATAAGTTTATTGGGACATGCTATGTTTTCGTTAATACCGGTATGAATATGGTATGGTCGTATAACTGTTTTGTACCTCATTTTTCCGAATATTATGGGGAAAATGTGGTGAAAACTTTGCAATTTTGTACTAGTTATTCTTGAATTTTTTTAGTTGTGACACACTTATGTTGCATCTTTTATTCTTTTATATGTATATTAAAGACTATAAAGTTTTAAGCATTCTTTTAATGAACATTATAGTAGACAATTAATTATGTTGAGATTTTGGTAAAACATTTAAGATTTTGACATAATGTTGGTCAGTGAACAAGTTTTTAAATCAATTTTGATAGTGAGATGTTTGTTCGTTCAACGGAGGAATATATTAGCAAGAGCTAGACTATAATTACATGAAAATGAATTTCGTTTTTCTAAAGCCTATTCGAGTTCCTTGATGCTATAGATGACGCAAACTGACATATGTATATACTTTGGATAACTGAAATCAGAAAGAATATATATGTTTGTGTTTTAGTCACATCAACAACAAATCTAGATTCTTACGAGTTGATTCGTTGGAACATTTCATTGTTTTCCTGTGTCGGATTTGGTAAGGTATTATGTCAATTTATTAAGTGTCGATTCAATTGGCATCATCATACTGATTTTCGGACCCTTAATTTGTCGTCTTAAGGCTAAGAGCACAAGGTATCCATGATGTCATAAGTCTGGTGTCATGGGTAAAAATGTTGGCACGTAACTTTTTTCTATAACACCAAAACATGTAACTCATCACAAAATATTCTCCTTTTTCTATAACACCAAAACATGTAACTCATCACAAAATATTCTCCTTTCATTTCTAGTGTTATACGACACCCCCTAACTCACACATAACTCAATAAAAAAAAAAAAAAAAAAAAAAAAAAAAAAAAAAAAAAAAAAAAAAACCTACGATGTGGGTTGGTCACCACACCCTGATACCCTTCTCGCACCATAGGCTAGTGTTGAAGGATGACACGAGGCCTACCAGCCAAGCGTACCTCAAGCTCTACAGAAAGAATTTAACTCATTGAAATACTAGTTGTGAAATCAAAAAAGGGTTGATACTTGATAAGGTGTACTAAAGTTTAATACATACTTGGGCCAGGAGAAAAAAATAAGAACATTAATATGAAGATTGCTAGGGAAAGGAAGTAAATGCAAAACAGCTCTTTAATAGATGCTTGACGTTAACATTTCAAAGTGACATAAAAGAAAGTAGAAACTAATGATCGATCTCTAATTAGAGGATATGAATTATGATGTAAGTGTAACAATTCAATGAGAATGGATCACGTATTAAAAATTACACTAGAAAATTTCATTTTGTATTAGTTTTGGCATTTACAAAATACTATAGTTTTTAAAAAGATGATAAATAAAGTATACTTAAAAAACATGAACTATGACTAAACTAAAAATAAATTACAAAGTGCACTATACTGCCGACAAAGTTTGTTTACCTGATCGAGTTTGTAAGTTGTTTGATAGCATAATATACATTCACGAGTTTTATTAAAAAAAGAAAAAAAAAACAAATATTTTTAAAAGATATCATACTTGTCATTGCATCAGTTTATAGGTACTAAATAAGCCTGTAATTACCAATTTTACTCTATGAGTTTGCGAAAATTGCATCCACCATCTCTAGGGTAAATTATATACATGGTTTCTGTGGTTTAACGAAAATTGCATCCACCGTCCCAAAACTTTTTTTTTATTATTTTTTTTATCCATTCCTGATGGTTTTGACCCGTTACGTTTTTTTCTGCGTTTATAGGTTTTCATCCGCTCTTATATGTTTTCGTCTGTTTTTCTACGTTTTCATATTTTTTTGAATGTTCTTATACGTTTTCATCCGTTTTCGTATGTTTTCTTCTTTTTTTTTGTATGTTTTCTTACGTATGAAAACGGATAAAAATGTTTAATAACATAAAAAAAAATGTGTGAAAATGTACAAAGTGTATAAAAACGGGTAAAAATATACCAAAAATGTATAAAATGTGCTAAAACGTATAAAAACATATAAAAACGTACAAAAACGTACAAAAACATAAAAACCCACACAAAACGTATGAAAAATTGATGAAAACGGACGAAAACGTATAAAAATGGACGAAAGCGGATAAAAACGTAAGAAAACGGATAAAACGTCTAAAAACGATGAAAACATATAAAAATGGGAGAAAACGTATAAAATTGGATAAAATGAATGAAAACGTAAGAAAGCGTATAGAAATGTATAAAATGGATAAAAACGTATGAAAACGTAAGGAAAAAGATATAAAAAAACTGATGAAAACATCTACAAACGGACAAAAATGTATAAACTGATGAAAACGAATAAGGAATGGATCAAAATAAAGTTTAGGGACGGTAGATGCAATTTTCTCCAAACGACAGGGACCATTTATGTAATTTACTCTAGGGATGGTGGATGCAATTTTCGGAAACCCACATGGACCATTTATTGTAATTTGGAAATTCATCACTACCTAAAAAAAAAAAAAAAACA
Source organism: Artemisia annua (assembly GCA_014162995.1). Classification (NCBI taxonomy): domain Eukaryota; kingdom Viridiplantae; phylum Streptophyta; class Magnoliopsida; order Asterales; family Asteraceae; genus Artemisia; species Artemisia annua. Next base: position 7,269 of record LBNU01013134.1, on the reverse strand, counting down.
AAAAAACAAAAAACTAGCTAGTGTACCTTTAAGGAAAAGAAGTGGCCCTAAAAATATATATTTTAATAATAGCGAAATAAATTTTATGTCCCAAATAGTCGCAGCTCTTAGTTTTTTATATAAACACAACATTCTAATGCATGTGTTTTGAAACATCGATAACTCGCACTAATGTACCGTATTCCATTAGAACCTCCTAATTAAGTGTGCTTGACGGAAAACGGTACTGATTTAGGTGACTCACTGAAAAGTCCTTGTGTTGCACACTTTTATTATTGTTGTTGTTGTTGTTGTTCTTATTATTATTATTATTATTATTATTATTATTATTATTATTATTATTATTATTATTATTATTCCAAATATCACAACCTTTTTAAACAAAATATAGTTTGGTTTAGTGGTAATCATGTCCTTTTTAGCTACTAATTGGTGGCCTAGTAGCAAAAATCTTGTAACTAATATAATTGTAAGGTCACATAATCAATTCCTACTATGTGTAAACAACTCTAAAGTGACAACACCATAACCTAAAAAAGAAAGGCTTTACTTGGTTTGAATATGTGTGACGATGGGGCTAAACCCCATGAACTAGATGGTTAAAAAGTTAGAAACCATTGTTAAAAAAAAGATTTAGAAGTTATTGATATCATATAACATGGGTCACTTGTACTGAGTAATACTTTATAGAATTCTAGTTAACTTAAACATGATGAAGTCATTTGCAAACATTTTCTAAAGTTGTTGCAAAACATTAGTTATTCGAGTTTGACTATTTGTTAAAATAATTTCCTATAATATGTGCTGTTTATATTCATCCATATTCGCAAATAGGGTACGCAGCATGCTTTGGACAACAAGGTAACTCTTCCTAGATTTGTGTTTACAAACCATGTGAAATCAATGACCTTTGAGTTTGTCGAATTTACAAGTTACGTTTTTTTATAGAAAAATAGTTGCATTATATTCCAATCCTAAAAGCTTAAGAAATTTCTAATTATGGAAATACCTTTTTTTTTCTATACAACTACTCTATTGCTTATCAATTTAGATTAAAAATCTATATTTTATGAGTTGCTTTTTGCAAAGAAGAAAAGTGCATGAATTTTATCAGTTTGAAGTTACGAGAAAGTGTAGATTTTGTTGTCATTATGAATAATCTTTTGACCAATTGACTAAAAATCGTAGAGAGTGTCCCTTTAGTATTTAATATAAAATATTGAAATCTTAAAAAAATATCTATATGTTCCATGAAATATATGTGAACCTTGTGATAGAAAGTGTCTAAGTAAACTTACGGTCCTCTTGGTTTCAGTGGCGAAGCTTGAAAATTTTTAGTGGGGGTAGGGATCTAAATTTTTTTTTTTCCTAACGCTATTTTTCGGGTAATATGTTCGGGTCGGTGATTCGATTCGGGTCGGGTCAAAAATTAAATACTATTATTATATAAAAAAAAGTTTCAATCACTAAAAAACTAAACATTTGTCCAAGACAACTAAACATTAAAAAGGAGACAAACGGTTGGTACCTGGTTCGATTCATTGAAGAAATTAAAGTTCAGCCTTTCGACCTTTAAGACCCTTGAATTCTTCAATTATGGACTCCGAATCAAACTTGTCAGCAATTTCTTTTTCTATGTAAATCACAATACTGTTTGCTAGATTCTTATCTAAAATCTTATTACGTAGGCGATTCTTGAATATCTTCATTGCCGAAAATCCCCTCTCTGTTGTTGCAATCGAAACCGGAAGTGTCAAGAGTAGCCGACACACTCTTTCAACCAAATCGTACATGCTATTTTTCCCAGTTTCTACAAGAGTTTGGCAGAGATCAGAAAGAGTTGCTACCTCACTTAACTTGACATTATTTATCCTTTCTTTTAGTGGGCCGGTTTTATTTTTTTTTTCTTTTATTGGGTTATATAAAAAGTATGTAATGTATTTTAGTTTGGGTTATTGGGTAGATGGGCTTATGTAAAATGTAATGGATCAATTTTATTGCTTAATATATAAAAAAAAAATTCACAATTAAAATGGGGGGTCGAAACCGAATATACCGAAATTTTTCTACACGAAAACTATATACCCCCTACATCGCAAAAAAAA
>LBNU01013130.1:1820-31610 GCA_014162995.1 Artemisia annua | reverse complement strand
ATCACATGGAATTTTAATTTAACTGACCCACATGACTAATTAAAAATGAAAAATAAACAAACAGATACGGTTATAGACACAAGTCCCAACACTGCGATTACAAAACACAAACACACCCAATAAAGTGCCCAACAACTCGTACCAAACACAGACACCCAAGTTGCCACGAAAACACGCTAATAAAAACAGCCATTTATGCTACTCATGATATATATTATGAAATGACGAAAATACCATTGTGTGAATGCTTTATTTGAACACTCCAATCTTTTATTTGCACACGGCGTATTGGGCATCGTAAATAGATGATAGTGATCAAAATGACTCGGTGGTAAAATATTTTGATGTCATCATGAAAGTTCTCTAAGTTCAAATGTATAAACATCATGCGGATGGCAAAGTAAAAATGGATTCGAAAATGGTTATTGAGAATCTCATTTAGACCGTATACATATAACAAGAAGCAGTGGCGGACCCAAAATATGGAGTTATTAAGTTCATTGTATAAAATATAGAGAAAAATTAAAAACCACACGTGGTTAAGAAAAATTACTATATTTGACATAATTTTATATTATGAAAACAAATTCAGGAGGTTCATTAGCAAATCAAACTTAGATGTGTGTATAATTCACCCAATTTTATGATAGAAACATTATGAATAACCAAAATACCCATGAAAGTATACTTTATTCACAAGTTTGGGTTGTGTGGCATTCGGTCTTTTTCAACTATATCTAGATGTGTATTGACTTGACGTAAGGTGTACACGAGTCATGAGTTTAGCAACTACCATGAAGATTTGAATTGACCAAATTGTCCTTAGTGGAAAAAGGGTATTTTCATTAAAGTGTGACAGAAAAAACGTGGAAAGTCGTTTTGGTTTCTGACCCTATGCGTCGAAGTAGGGATGGCAAAAGCACCCGAAACCGACGGGGAAAACCGAAACCCGAACCGGTTGGGTCGGGTTCGGGGGCGGGTTGGCGGGTTTGGATGCGGGTTTGGGTATTGATATATTTTTTTTGGCGGGTACGGGTTTGGGTACGGGTTCTGGTAATACCCGTCCGATTACCCGTACCCGTACCCGTATCCGTTTACCCGAATCTATACCCGCTTTATTGATATTATAATTAACTAGAAAATATATACATTATATATAATTTCTTCCATTATATTTTTTTGGTATACATATTTCTATTACATAACATATTTTATTATGTACATGAATTATTCAAAAGCCTTAAATCGTTTGATACGATATTCATTTTCTTTAACTTTAAAAAAATGAATATATTAGGGTGTTTTCCTTTATTTTTTCGGTGGATTTTAGTGTGACTTAATATTAATACCGCCATTTTGTCCATATAATATTCAATTGGGGATAACCGAAACCCGCGGGTAAACCCGAAAAACCGATGGATAATATTAATCGGGTACCCGGCGGGTAATGGGGCGGATACGGGTTTGGATATTATAAACGGGTGCGGGTACGGGTACACTAAAACCCGCCCCGAACCCGACCCGTTGCCATCCCTACGTCGAAGGGAAGTCACCTCAAAATATATTTATTAGATATTTAAATTCTTCATGGCTTTATAAAAATGGGAACATATATTCAAACAAAACTTATTTTACACTTCAAAAGTTTATCATATCAAATTTATCATTTTTATCTTACAAAATATTACCTTATTTGATCATAAATCATTAGATATAATTTATAGTTTATACCATCTAATCATGACTTTTTTTGCTAAATATAAGGATAAAGTTTGTACCATCTTATAATAACAAACTAGTTGTTATAAGTAATTGATTTTTGCCAAACTACATACATAGAATATAGAATATGTAAACTTATAAAATATGTATATATGTTTATGAAACCGTCCTTAAATTATGTTAAGAGAGAAAAATATGCATAATCAAAGCATAAATATTTAATACATGATTTATGACTTCAAAAACACCTATAAATAGCAAAATAATATTTTAATTAGTCTTTTAATAACCACTCATATTTCTGTAACCAATCAAACTTTTAACTCACTGAGATCCCATTTTTTTACTTTTGCATGACACAAGGGTAAAACCGTCATATTAAAAAAAACAAAAAAGTAAAAAACCAAACTCAAAGTGTTCCATCTGTGATCTGACACAAAACCTAAACTTCCTAAATCCATAAACCTAAGCATCGTATCAAGGACAAAACCGTCATTTCACAAAACCTTAAACAACAACAACGTTAAACAACTAACCTTAGATCTCGCCACGTCATCAACACCACCTTCACCACTACTATAAGACAACGGAGTAGTCGGACTAGCTCTCTCCGTGGCCGGCTTTTTTGCTGCGGCTGTGACAGGTGGCGGCTGTGTGCGTCTTTGACGAGTTGTCCATGTTTTGAGATTATTATCATGTGATGATGATGATTGACGTAGGTTGATAAGAACGTTGACTACTAAGTCAACGTTGTTTATGGCTGATGCTAACCAGTTGTCTTCTTGCTCTTCTTCCATCATTGTGTGTGTTTTTTTAGTGTGTGTTTTGATGTTGGTGGCAGAGAGAAAGTAGGGGGGAGAATATTAATGGAAGTTAAGTTATTGTTTTTTCTTTCTTATAAAAGTGTGTGTGTGTGTGAGTGTGTTTTTTTATAAAAAGTGTGTGTGTGTTTTAAGGTGTTTTAGTGTGTGTTGAAACTTGAAAGAATGGGTGGAGATTGGTGTGTTTGTGTGTGGGGCCCATTGGGAGGTGAGACACGTACGTGGAAGTGATCGCCCTATAATTGCTTTGTTTCTTGGTTGGAAATGGAAAGGAAATTGAAGTGAGGGTCTTACTTGTCAACTTACTATAAGTGTGACATATTGTGTTTATGGAAGTCTTTATCCAATGTGCTAGGTTAGGTTTAAGAGGTTAGCGAAATCACTTCAAAATCGGACACCGAATACCATAGAGGCATAGACCATGTATGGTACGTCCATTGTAGTATGGGTAAATGTTAAGAATGTGGTGAACATTATTGTCGTAAAAACGTAGTGAGAAGGTGGACAAAATGAGGGATCATGTGGCTCTGATGTGAAGGTGGTCACCATTAAGCTAAATTTTTTTTTGCTGTTTGGTTTAACCGGTAAAGGCAACATTTGAAAACTTGCATGTCATTGAGGTCATTTAACTAACAATGAAGTAAAACGAGATATGATATTAAGCTATTGAGTATCAAGTAAGATAGCATTCATATATAGTTAGGTTGAAAATACTGTCGAGTGTCGACATCCTAGACATTAATGGCTTAATGCAATTATGTTGTAAATAAATGTCTATAAGTTGAACCAAATTTCTAAATGTGCAACATTATTCCATTGGTAGAACCTTGGAACAAAAAGATATGTGATGCATCATCTATATCTAAAATCCCAAGTGCCGCAATGTGATCATCATTTTCGTACACTATCATTGTATTTGTTTAAAACCTATATGGCCAAACAAGATCGATGACCCACATACCTTTAATGTAGACAAATGATATACCTGAATTAGCAAATGTATTTGCCTAAATAGCGCGCGTTCATCATAACCACATAAGCCGGGGTGATGAAAATAGATGGCACGGTATGTTGGAATCATATAACAGAAAATGGAAGGGTTAATGATAGAAAAAAACATTAAATTGATACTTTATCAACTTTGTTGAACATCAATAAGAAGGGTTAGCTAGCCTAGCGATTATTAAACATTGATCGGTCTACCACAAGGCATTATTTGGTAGTGGTTGAAAAGTTTGAGTTACCACTTGCTCCAACAATAACTAAATGACAATGATACGTACACCTCATGTAGGTATGAAATTTATTATATATTATGTAATTGTTGTGTTTTGTAAAAGTTATGGAAATTAACGTTAAAATAAAATAATATTATCGACCACTGTAATGTCAAACAACTCTTGCTAGAAAAAATGTCAAACGACATGTATTTGGACACCATTCAAAATTCTATTAGAGCAATATTTAATTACTTAATTCACGAACTATTCCGTGATCCTTAAAAACATAAATCAAATAAAATATAATTAATTGAAACCTTATGTGTTTTTCTAACTTATATAACTAAATAAATAGCTGAGTCACAAGTCTATAATTTTTACGATATTTTCAGTACCGAGAGAAGTGAGTTCTAAAAAACTACGTGTCAATTAATATATTTATGATAATTCAATAACATGACAGATAAATATCTATTTAGACATTTAAATGAAATATTCGTCGTTAGATCTTATGCTTATTAGAAAAAGCAACCAAAGCTGCCTTAAAACATACGATAAGATTTTCTCATTTCAGAAATAATACTTCCCATGACTTTATTAAAGGCTCATATTTTAAGCAACGTGGAGTCCTATTGGATAGATTATTATAAAAAAATATGAAACAAGTAATATGGTACGTGATAACATTATAAAATGGAGTGCCATAAATGGACCAACTACATTGCTACTGCTACACTAGTTTAATTCTCTATATATACTAAAGCGCTTGATGCAAGCTTTATTATATTTTACTCCTATAGGCTTGCATGGACTTCTCTTCCGTTCTTCTTATTTTGGCCCAAGTTTATAGTATGCACCGGCCTTATCCTTCCACCATCTTCCATATCCAACTTTCCCACCGCCTATTTTTCAGATTCATCGTCGACGGCCATTTGCTTCAACTCTTGATTTGATGGGTTTCTACTCTTTCTTCAAATCGTCATTAAAAAAAACGTAAATCTATGTCTTTTTTTTTTTTCCTATTCGTGAGGTTTGTTGAATCTTTTTATAATTAAATTTAGTTGTATGTAGTATGAACTAAAGATTCATGATTTTTGGGTTTTCTGTCAACAAATAGGGTGTGCGAGCCAAACACGAGGAGGAAGAAGACGAGACTCATGAGGATTTTGACGAATCTCAGTGCGCGATTATGGGTTTGTGTTTCATTTAAATCTTCGACTTTTTACACTTTCATTGCGTTTGATTATTGATATGATTGTGGGTTTTTGGTGATTTGTGGAAAAAAAATTGTGTAGTTAATTTGATTATTTGATAACGAAAGTGTATGCTTTGATTTGTGGCACTTTAGGAGGTGTTAAAGGTTATTTTTTATTTGCCAACGGGTCAATCTTAGATGGAATGACATTCATAAATTCGTTAGTTATGTTGACCGATATGATTTGCTAAGCGTAATATAAATAGAGAATTTGGGTTATACTTATTTGTTTTAATTTGTTTAACCAGGAAATTCATTGGACGCTGAGGTAGAAGCTTGAAAGGTTAAAATCGCAAACTTGCATAATGGTAGAGGTGAGGCGTGTTTTATATTAACATAGTATGCAACTTAAATTTACTACGGTTGAGTCATTTTAGGTGACCTCAAAAACCCACTCTTTCACATAACCCCATCATCAAAAACACACCTTTTTATTCATTTTTCACATGATTCGTTATATTCATAGTTTCATACACATATACATATACATATATATAACGTGTATGTATATCTATTTACAGGTTTTTCATTCATTCGGTTGCTTAATTTATGTCACTTCCGTTGACAACAGATGTATTCAGGTTGTATTCATTTTTATATAATTTTACTCATTTTTATATATTCATTCTTTTTTTAATTATTTGTTATGTTTCTGTTATATTAGGCATGTGATTCAGTTCATAAGTAGCATTTTATAGTTATTCGATACCGTAAGCAATTCTAATTATTGAATTTTAATATCTTATATAGAGTAAACAAAGCATTTTCGATTCGTTTAAGGTTGTTGTGTTAGTTATATGTGAATTAGGCATTTGATTTAGTTAATAAGTAGCGTTTTATACTTCTTTGTATATTCGGTGTCGTTATTAATTTGAATATTTGATATAGTTGTTGGAGCGTTTTCGATTCGTTTAAGGTTGTTGCGTTAGTTATATGTGAAATTAGGCCTTTGATTTAGTTAATAAGTAGTGTTTTATAGTTCTTCCTATATCGATATCGTTATTAATTTGAATATTTGATATAGTTGTTGGAGTGTTTTTGATTCGTTTAAGGTTGCGTTAGTTATATGTGAAATAAGGCCTTTGATTTAGTTTATAAGTAGCATTTTATACTTCTTAGTATGTTCGATATCGTTATTAAACTGAATATTTGATATAGTTGTTGGAGAGCAAACAGAGCCGACTTTCGTTCGTTTTCGATTCTTACAAGGCTGTGTTAATTATGTGTGAAATTTAGGCGTTTGATTTAGTTTATTCCAACGTAATTAATTCGTAATTATTTGATTTGATATGGTTCCTGGAAAGTAAATAGAGCGGTTTTTTCTATCCGTTTAAGGTTGTTGTTAATTATATGAGAAAATTAGGCCTTGATTTATTCGTTCAAAGTAGCATTATATAGTTATCGTTTATTAGACATTCTGATTAATTCGCAATTTTTTATATTGATACAGTTGCTGAAGAGTGAACAAAGCGTTTGCGTTCATTTTTTATCGGTTTAAGGTTGTTGGATGAGGGTTGGAACAAGTGAAAATTACATAATGAGTGGCACAAGAAAAGTTTGTATTGCTAATGGATTCACCGGAAGAAAAACCGTTTAAGTAATTTAATAGGTAACTTAATATCATGGATCCCTCGCCGTTCTGAGCCATCTAATGTGTCGACGGACTTTTGGATGCCCGATCAGAGTTGTCGAGTATGCTAAGAAACTCCTTATCTACCTGTTTTGGATGAGCAGTTTCGAGTGGTTGCTTTTGGCCAAAAGCAGAGTATGATTTCATGGGTTTTCTGTAGTTTATATGATTTTATTATGTGGGTATTCACTGACTTTTCATTTTTATGGTTACAGGAGAGTTTTTTCAAGTTGTGCCACAATATGGAGATGGAGAAAAAGAACAACGGATCAAAGTTGGGGGTTCTTTAAAAGTAAGCTTATAAGTTTATCAAACTCTCACTAACCTTTGTCCCATTAAACATGGAAAAAAACATCTTAAATTAGAAAATATTTCAAAACATGAGCTTATGATATATAGGGCGAGACGACTTATTTGCTTATTTTGGGTAACATAGATAGTGTTCCACCTTTTTTTTGCTGATTTTTTTCACTGCAATTTCATTTCCAGACTGTTGTCAGCCAAAATATCAGCTACATTTGGTATGGCACAAGCCTGCTATCGGGTTTTCGTTACACCTCAGGATACCAGGTGCTCGCATATCCTCTACGAAAGTTGTTTTCAGACTGTGCATTTAAAAGGGTTATTCTTGATAGATCATATGGACGTGGACATCAGGTATATGATTTATTATTCGTGTAACTCAATATGAATGCGCGTAACACTTTCTCCAGCTTTTCTTTGCTTCGCTATTATGATGTTGCTTCTGCCTTCCCTTGCCACCAGGATGGTAAGATTCGATCTGATAAAATCACTTATGACAAATTTTGTACCATTGTGATAGTTTGTAGTCAGCCTACTACGGTATATGGTGTAATAAATCTATATAATATGGAAGCTTATTAATCAAGGCCACTCATATTGGGTACGAAAATGCAATTGTTCATATAGTTAACGCTGCTCAATTTGCAAAAGTTCCTATACAGAAACATATCAAGGTTTTTGGTTAATGTGGTGAGTAATTTGTGTGTACAATCTGTTGGTACTAATCATGGTCGACGAGTCACTTTTGATGTGATTTATCACATTAAAAGTCCCTTACATGTTTATATGTTTAAACCACATCAAAAGACTACAATACAAACATGTAAGGGGCTTTTAATATGAGAAATCACAACAATGGCGAAGGGTATTGTTTCAATGTTAACCGTTAGACTACAATACCATGTTACGTGTTTACCATAATCTCTCATAATCTGAAGTTTGCGTGTGTTTAATTCTGTTGATCCTTTATTCATTGCAGTTGCATCAGGGTATTTGATCAAGTGAAGCATGAGCATGTTTAATACAAAACTTGAACCATATTTTCAGGTTTCTCTCTGAAACTCTTTATAAAGCACACACTGTAGCACACAGAACTACATGTTTGCATTCATAGTTGGTTTATTCGGATTGATTGTGTTGACGAGAGGATTGCTTATATTTTACTGACTTGCACTTGGGTGATACTATTGAAACAAATGCAGGAGAATGATGCAAAGGACAAGTTGCAGTTTCATTTGAAAGTGAAGAAAATGGATCAAGGGTGCAGCCGTTCGTTCGTTGCTTCTTTGCTCATTGAGGTTCACTTTATATCAAGTTTAAAGAGATTAAATGATGTGTCAACTGTATAAAAACTTTAAAGCTGCAATTAAAGAACGGCTTCTGCGATATATACTCATTATATGAAAGTTATGAATAAAGTGTGCATTTGGAGTACAAAACTGTACTACGAAAACTGCAGTGTTCAAAGGCTTATGTACGAGGGTAACGGCTCATTACGAAACGGATAAAAAAAATATGTTTCGACCAGACCCGCTGCAACGCAGCAGGCTTCCACACTTGTTATAAAGAGAATTTGTTTAGTCCAATTAAACTTTATTATTATATCAAAATCTAGGTGTGACACGCCATGTGTATGTCTGCCTAATTATTTATTTTCAGTTAAATAACAACTTTATCGTCAAGACCATTTAGTCGTCATAAGAAGTTCATTTTGGTCAATTAAACATCATACGTTAGTGATGTATATGTCCTTGTGTACCAAAGCGGTCGCGGTACTTAAACTGTTAACGGTATGTGAGTGAGTGTTGCTTCAAGGTCGGACACATATGCATTCTTTTATAGAGTTTTCGCCCCAAATTTTGGTAGCCATATGCCATAACTGGAAGTATATGTTTTGGACTCACACCTTTAGGTTAAGATATTTGTAAGAGTTGAACTATTACTGATTCATACAGGTATCTTAAAGGGGGTTTAGTCAAAATTATGTTATTTCGATTTTGAGATTTGAGTACTATGAGTTTATCATGGGTATCAACTATCAAAGAATGACTTTCATTTCTTATTGTAGTTGTTTGGTTAGTTGGTTTAGTAGATGAAAATGGATATCAAACTCTCAAAATTTGTCATTCTCTAAACCTACAAAAGCTAGCAGTTTTATAAACTCATTCCCAATCCCATGCCCATAGTCATTCCTCATTACAAAGTAAACACCCCCAAAAGTATCATGTTTGCCATACATTCAAGAATCAAGATGCAACTCATGTTGTTGTATAGTTGGCCCAAAGTTTCAAACATGGGCTCATATTGGGCTTGGTAAAAGTCATCAAGAACTATAATATGGCTTTTTAGAGAATGAATATTAGTGTAGATTAACAGGATCCAATTTATTATTTTCTTATCATCCAAAGACTAAGGGGGTGTTTCAACTACAATAAGAAATGAAAGTCATTCTTTGTGAGGTCTACACCTATGTGAGCCACTTATTGGGGAGGGCATTACAATTCATGCCTTGTGGAAATAGACCAGGGAAATAGTGGGTCCCACTTACAAAAGAAATGCCGCGACCAAGGCCAATTCCTCCATCGCGGAGCCAAAAGAAAATGACTCCTTGCCAATGTCCCTAGGAGATTGCGTCCCATCCAGAAAGGGACTCTCTTCGGAAGANAAAAAAAAAAAAAAATGTATTTTCTTGCCTTCGTTAAACTTTGAAACTTTTCAACTCATATTACAGACTGGCTCTCCCAGTCCCATCTGTAAAATGTTCTTTTTTGTGTTCAAGTGTAGTCGATGACAAAAATGAGATTAATATATATGACTATGTAACTATGTAAGAACGTATATAATAATCAATGGGCTTTTGGTCCGGTGGTGTCGGTGAGAAAGTTATGTCACAGCCTACTGTTATAGGTTAAAAAGTCCCGCAAAGGAACAAAGTTAAGTTGTTGTGATCGAGTGAGAATTCATTAATGTGTTTAAGTATGTCTTTCAACGAAAAAAAAAAGAAGAATGTATATAACGAATAGGTGTGTGATCCTAAAAAAAAGAAAAAAGAAAAAGAAAAGTAGAGGTGCAAATATAAGGGTGCGTTTGGTATAAGGGTTAAGTTTCATAATCAAGGAATGAGTTTGATATCCATTGTTATTGTTTGATTAGTGGATATAGAATCAAAAAGTTAATTTGAAACCCATAGCCGCTTCAGTGGCGGAGCTAGAAGAAATTCCGTGGGAGGGCCGAAGCAAAATTTTTTCCTCAAAAACATTAAATGGGAGGGCCGAGATTTTTATTTTTTATTTTTTATTTTTTTTAACACATGAAATCGCGAAAAAAAATACACTAACGGGCTTAGGCGGGGCCGGGTCCCTTCCCGGTCCTCACATAGCTCTGCCAATGGCCTCATTGGTGGAGGAGGCTGTCGTTTGAATGGTATTTTTGTGTGGGACTATATTTTATGTATTAAATTTCTTGTTTTCATAATTTTTCCACGATAGATTTTTTAGTAATTAAAGCCTACACCTATGTGCATGGGCGGATGTATGAATGGCAAAGAAGGGTGATGGCCCCTTAAACTTTGGACCAATATTGTGCAATTACTTTGCTTTTCATGTGTAAAAAATGTTTTTCAAATCCAATAGAACACATTAAATTCTTTTGGCCCTCTCACAAAAATCTTTCAAGCTCTTGCATTCCTTATGTGATACCCATAACTTAAACTTTATACCAAACATAAAGAATGAAATTGATATACTTAATTTCATTTCACCCTTTTATCAAAACCATACATATTGTGATTCCGAATTGCAAATCAAACACGCCCTAAGTTCTATCAATAACCCGTATTCATTATATAGACCCTTTAGCAATAAAACTTAACCAAAATCAACTCGTTATTATGTATATTGTTAAAGACTGCACCTCTAGTTTTGTCTAGCGGAACAGTACGTTACAAGCACACACATATTTTTCAATCTTATTAAACGCAATACATGAATAACACAAGCTAAAATACATCATACTTAGATTATAATTAGCTAAATAACTAGGGAGCTGGAGGAGCTTGCACTATTGGTGTCACCTTTGCTTTAGTTTCCGCATTTGCATCCACGGGTGGAGGCAGTACGACACCTCCCGGCTGCTGCTGCGGAAGCTCTCCATCATCTTCTGGCGGCTCAGTATCGATATCAACAACAGGTGGAGGTGGCACACTGAACACATCATCAGGTGGTGACATAACAAAACCAGGCTGATCATTTCTTTCAGTAATAGGTGGCAAAATAGTCTCTCCTGGTAAGTTAGATGGTGGCGCAAATGAGAATGAAAAAAAAGGTGGTGCAACATTTGTAATGTCATCACTACAAGGTATGGTGTAGCCTAGAGGTGGTGGTGAGGCAACTAGTGGTGAGAAAGATGGGTTTGTGTCACCTATAGGTGTAGCGAAAGATGGGGTTGTGAAGACGGGTGGTGGTGAAGGGACTACTACGTATTGTGGAGTTTGGGTGCCAAGAAAAGGTCTTGAGACAAATGGATTGTTTGTGGACGTGAAAGGCCATTGGTGACTGCATGTTTCTAAAAATGGGTTGCAGAACTCGAACGTACCGCGCCGGTTAATGGTGGATATTGGACGGGAGTTGACGGTAGTGATGGTGGAGAAGAGTAATAGTGGAAGCAATGCTATGGAGATTTGTTGTATCACCATTGTTGATGTTGTGAAGGTTTAGAAAATATAAAAAGTATTTATAGAGGAACTGAGTGAGTTACTGAGTTGCATGCATGGTCTTAATTAATATTGCTACTGCCATGCATCAACCCCATGCAAATTTGCATGGTCAACGAGTTGACATCTAGATAGTTCTTTAAGGTGAAAAATAGAACAACAAAAGAATTTAAATAACACTTTTTAGGATCATATTTTGAAGGGAGATGATTTGCACACTCCATGAAATTATTAGGACACTTCAATTTAGTGTATTTGGACATTTATACCCTCATAGTTACCCTTACATTTTCACCCATGTGAGGGTATAAATGTTCAAACACAATTAATTAGAGTGTCCCAATCAATTGGGAGAGTGTGCAAATCATCTCCCTATTTTGAATAATCCGACTTTAGGATTTTTGTTCATTTTCTCACATTCTCATAATGTCTTTACAAATGTTTCGGTACTATTAGTGAAAAAGGGATTACCAAGTAATTAAGTAATTAAATAGGTGATTTTATACTCATTTACTTGACATTAGGTTACTTTTTGTGTCGTATTTATAATGTTTACAACCTTTACAAATGTTCTATGTAAAAGTTACTCATGAAAATGATAATGACAACGTGGATGACTTTTTTCTATACCTCCATATAAAACATTTAAGATGTGAGTTAAATCAAAACATTCATACTCTACCTCCCCAAACTAAAAGTATTTGATGCCGTCGTCTTGTACTGTTAGAGACTCGCATCAAGTCATACATTGTTATACTTGTACATTTAATAAATACTAACCTCTGAATAATTACATTGTTATGCTTGTCGATAGTTTATATGGTATTCAAAGCAATGGTGTCACGCCAACATATAGTCCTTCTTGAAAAAACTCAATATCCATAATTTATATGAGTAATGCTATATTTTTTAAAAAACATTTCTAAAAATCTTCTTAATGTCACATGTATATAAAGAGATTGGCTCACATTATCATATTCGAATCAATTTACAACACATACTCTTAGGAGTATATTTAGGAATATAAGTTAGAATGATATATCATTTTTCAATTTATGTATCAATTTTATACAAATAAAAAAAAAAAAAAAAAAAAAATCAAATAAAATTTAGAGTGGTTGTTAGTTACTAGTAATTAGACAAGTATTGTAGCATTGGCCAAAATAGAGGGTGGCTCTTTGGTATGTGGATTGCATGGAGAGTTTGAAAGTGGACAGCTGGGAATTAAATAAGCTTCTTCGTGCCCATCATTCAATGCATGTCAACGCCTTTTTTATACTAGTACTATTGATTTCAGTTTTTACAATAAGTTTTCAAATAAGAAGATGAAAATGATGTTAAACCACAAAGGTGAACACAATAAGACCAAATTACTTGCAAATAAAGAAGGACCAAGTGACTAATGATACAATCATACAAATCGAACCCAACAAAGTGCCATCTAAGCTGTACGTGCTAGGATCTTTATCATCTGTGATCAAAAGGTTGTGAGTTCAAAGCTTTGTAAGACACGATGCTGAATTATTCGCGGTCCCTAAAAAATATAATTACATATCAAGATGTTACCATACCATGTTGGTAAAAAGTTTGGCACTTTGGCATTATTTAATCAACGTATATTTTTATGTAAAGCAAATATGTACGGTATATATCTTACTTATCCAAAATGCTAGAAGCGTATGTCTAAAACATAAGTTACGAAAAGAACTAATCATTTTTTTATTTATTTAATTTAATTTATTTTTTTGTAAAAGCTGTTCATTCGCTAATAGGGACTAGGGAGTAGGGACTATAGTTTTGTGTTTTCATCTTAAAACTTCTAGCACAATGTGTAGCGGGTCTATAAAATCAGTCCATAGCACATTGATAAATCATGGGCCAGATTAGGAGCAATAAATCAGTCTCAAATGACCAACATCAAGTTGTTGTTCTGGAAGCTAAGATATAAATTTTATGACAATTAGAGACCAACTTTAATTAGCTTTACTCCACAATTAGAGAACTTGATTACACTTTTGTTTTTGGAGAGAACTTAATCACAGCTTGAGTCATATAACACTATGACAGTTATATGATTGACATTAAACTATAACAACCTTGTCATTAAAATTCATTACCTGATGAGTGATGATACATTTGGTTATCAACAATACAAAGTTTACAGTAGTAACTATAATAAGAGCAGTGTCAATGTCGCATACTTTGTTGATGGCCTGGTTTAAAATGAGGAGTCTTCTTCAAGAGACTACTTGAAGTGGCAGAATGTTCAATCATTTTGGGTGGTGTTGCAACGGTCTCATGATTAGTCAGAATTAACCGGTTGACATGGCTTGTTGTGAGACACTATAAAGAATGTTGGTTTATACGTGTTTCTTTGTTCCCAGATTAGGGTTAAGATAATCAATGAAGTACCGGATATTCACTTGAAATCGTGGTATCACTTTCCAATAGAAACTATTCGACCCTATGTCTGGGTTACACGAATATCTCTATGGGATAAGACCAAGTGATGTTCTTGTTTTAGGCACAAATCAAGAACAGAAGCGTAGTCAAGTGTTTAGGGTTTTGTGTTTATCATGTTCATGCAGAATGTTGTGACCTCTATTTATAATAGAGAAAACTCAAACTCTAGCCCATGGAATTATGTATAATTAACGGCCCATTAATTATAACATAAAACTTTCCATAATAGTAGGAATCAGTGGTTATCAGTGGAAACAATAAACCCATCAGCAGGAACAAGCTTATACTAGCAGTGGTAATGTTAACACTAGCAGTGGAGTCAGCAGCAGAGTCTAGCAGCAGATTCCCACTAGCAGCAGATTCACTAGCAGCAGATTCTACTAGCAGCAGATTCAACAGAATCACACTAGCATAAACACAATTGAGTCAGGGTGTTCATGGACCAAATGGGTGTACACTCCGTACCTCCAAACCCATTACCAGGTATGAACTCATCCCTCAAGTGCACTAAATTTTCCAACAATCCTCCCCAAATTTAGTTCACTTCCTTTGCATGAAAATAAACATAAAACAAAACAAGTGCATAAATGAAAATATCATGAGGATTGAATTTTGCACATTAGTACATATACGTTCAAACATTCGAGAATCAGGGTGTTCTAAGAATTGAACCCTTCAACCCATTTGAATACCTGAAGATAAATATACACAAGTTTTCAAACACTTAAATACTCCTGACACTATTACAAGCCATGTGTCCATATCCAATTCATAAATGTTGCAAAAGCTAAAAGTCCAAAGCTTCCTGAAGCGGCAAAACTTCAACATTTACATAGGTGGTTCCTCTTTATTCATGCTCCTGCTAAGCACTTTGTCAAAGAAATTAACCATTGAGAAGTAAAGACTTCATCCTCCTTTTCCAGCAGGCAACAAGCACAACCTTGGGATGTTTGTAATACATGTGCTTCAGTCCACAAAATGTTCAGCTTTCCACATTGAACTCAGCTTCCAAGTTTCCTTAGAAGGGAGTTGGGTGTCTTTGCATTCAGTGACTAAGTTGGACTTAAACCCATCCCTTTAGCAGACTTTAAAACCAAGTCTCTAGCCAAACCCTTCGTCAAGTGATCAGCTAAGTTTTGTTGAGATCTAACAAACTCTATAGATACCACCCCATTCATGATAAGCTCACGAATCATGCTATGCCTGACACCTAAATGTCTAGACTTCCCATTATACATCTGGCTATAAGCCTTTGCCAATGTAGCAGCACTATCACACCGGATAGAAATAGGTGCTATAGGTTTAGGCCACAATGGAATCTCAAGAAGCAGGTTTCTCAACCATTCAGCTTCTTTACCNAATGAAGCAATAGGAGTATTGGTCAGAGACCTCACTCCTTGTACCTTCAATTAAGTATAATTGAAACTCAGGTCCAAATGACTTTGGAGTCCTAACCCTTTTGCTTCTTCTGAGCTCAGGTGTTGGATCGTTATACTCTGACCAAACTATTATATAGCTTGTTAAGGGTTTAGTAGCCTTGGATAAATCCTAATCTACTAACAATGAAACACTGAATTACTCTATTAAGTATGCGGAATTACTTAACAAAGCTAAGAAGAATTAACCAAACTTTAATTATATTAACACCTTAAATCTGCTTGTAGAATGCAGATTATCACAACTCTAAATTATCTCTAAATCGTATTCGTAAAACTCTCTTATCTCTAATGCCAACCTAGGGATCCTTTTATAGGCACAAGGAAAACCCTAGTCGGTTTACATAACTTGAACGACAAGTATACAATCCCTAACTATAGAATATTCTAGATTACATAATATTCTAATTCTAATAATATATTCAGTATTTATCTTCAAGCAGTACTTTGACTTATCAACGAGCAGTACTTTGATCACTAGCAGTACTTTGACTTTAATACTTCAGAAGTACTCTGAAGAGCAGCACTTTGATATCCAGCAGTACTTTGATCTTTTATACCCCAACAATCCTCCCCTAACTTGAATTCTACTTGTTTGATTTCAAGTTTTCTTTGTGTAAGCTTTATCTTCATGGAAAGGNTATCCAGCAGTACTTTGATCTTTTATACCCCAACACTTAACTAATTCTTATTCTAACAAACGACACTAAGTATTTTAACAATGAGAATGACCATCACTTTTCTATAATTCTTAAATGCTAACAATCTCCCCCTAAGGGGTGGTCATTCGAATGATGCTCCACGTGATTAGGTCTTTATCTTTGAACTTTGTGTGTCGTTGTAGAATAGTCTTTAGTCTTTGTTTCTTCATGCTTTTGTGATCTTTGATAAATGACCTTCTGGTGTTTAGTGGATATAGCGTTTAGTGACACCAGCGTTTACCTCGAATTAGCGTTTAGCTCTAATTCAGCGTTTAGTGTTTCCAGCGTTTTGCTCACTTCAGAGTTTAGCTCAAACTCAGCGTTTTGTGATTCCAGCGTTTAGCTCATCTCAGCGTTAACACAGTTTGGCGTTTAGCTCCTGTTCAGCGTTTAGTTCATTTTCAGCGATTAGTTCAAGTCAGCGTTTAGTGGGTTCAGCGGTTAGTGATTCTAGCGTTTACCTCCAGTTTTGTAGTTTCTTTTGTGGACTTTAGTAAAATCCCGGGAAAGAACTAATTTCTCGGTTTAAGTCACAAGAGTTGTACAATCAAGGTTTAAGTGTTTATCATGGCAACTGCTTCTGATGACATTCAAGCTGCTGAGTCTGATTGTAGGATCGAAAATATACATGATTTATGTGGTTCGGGAGGTCTAGGTTGATGAAAGAAGATGAAAGTATTCATATTTTTAGTGAGAGAAAGTAGAGAGAGGGTGAAGAAAATGGAGTATATTAACAATGAAAAGAACAATTACACAATTTCCCACACCCCTCATGGAGAGTCATGAGGGGTATTTATAGGCTCACTACATAATAAGTTTGCCTAATGACCACTAATAGTCCCTGAAGTTACTACTAGCTACATATCTAGTCCATTTCACTTGTGTGACGTTATCTTAATAAAATAGCGAGTCTAACAATCTCCCTCCAAGATATCGTCACACGTGAATGGTTACAATGAGACCTATAAATACATTAACAATGTAAAATTACAACAATAGTAAACTATGTTGATGTATGAACGTAAAGATGACAACTTTATCACACTTAAATAAACACAATATGTAGTAAAGATGGTGACTTGATGATATATATGTATGTGTTTTAGAGAGAGAAAGTAGTAAGATGAAGAGAGCTTTTCATATATAAAACACACACTTACATACACAAGCACACCATACAAATGAGAAGGTTTGTGCTTTAAATAGTTCCATCTTTGGAAGGATGGGCTTTCCATGGGCTTGGGCTTGGACTTGGTTTATGTTTACTTCTTAATAGACTTACATGATATAACACATGATATGCTAGTTTACCAAGTCCAATGCCTAACTAGCTTAGACTATAACTATTTCTTACACACGACACACTATATTACAAATATGAGAACGACCATCACTTTTCTATAAATCTTAAATGCTAACAATCTCCCCCTAAGGGATGGTTGTTCGAATGAAGCTCCACGTGATTAGGTCTTTGTCTTCTTTGTCTTTGAACTTTGCGTGTCATTGTAGAATAGTCTTTAGTCTTTGTTCTTTCATGCTTTGTGATCTTTGATAAATGACTTTTCTTTGTTCTTTGTTGTTGTGGTGGATATATCTGCCTTTCGTCACATCTTTGTCTTTATAGGTTAGACGCCTTTCCAACATGCTCATACGTCTTTAGTCTTTGTCATACATACATTTGTTGTTCCCGTTCTTTCACTTTGATCTTTGTCACTTAACTTTGTAGATTCTTTCACATAACGTAGAATCTTTCTTTGACATCTTCTATGCATCGATCTTTGGTGAGAACTTTATTTGACTTTGAGATGTATGTATGAGCATGTGGAAATTAGTGTGGTGGTTGTACCTGCATAAAATAGTTAGCAATAAAATATCCGGTACTTACAGGTTCGGAATTAGAGTTCGTCAACAGTATAGTGTGAATACTCCTTCTAATCCTTACCATGGCCGTTCCTAATCGGATACCCCCGAAAGAGCTTACACAGACATACCGAAGTACACCCACGATTAGGTGAGTCGCTGGAGATCACCCCACGACTGTAGACCGTTGAACCACCGCGAACACTAAGCGTAACCCACAAGAGATTACCGAAGTGACCTGCTGTCAAGGCTGTTTGATGTTGACCCTCGCAGGAGTTTCCGTTCAATCATTGAGAAATACATAAGTAAATTCTCTCATAAACGTTCTGGCAGATTGCTAAGATCTGCGTAGGACTCGATAATCTACAACTGGTGTCCATTGATGTAGAATCACCATTGTAGGAATGTTAAGTGTTCCTAAGAGATCTTTGATGAATCTCGGGGCTTTAGACTCAATAAGTGCACATTTAGTCGTCGGAGGCATGGAGCAGAGGGCCTCCTTTTCAATATCAACACATCTCGGAGTGAGAGGTTGATAGATTATGCAAGGTTCTCCGTAAGAATGAAACAAGTACCTTTTGAGAGATACCCGAGTGGCTAAGAAGGTTTGAGTGCAGTGCGTCACTGGGTCCATGACGTCTTGTCTTCAATACCGGTGTCACCTTAGTAACAACCTGTAGCATATGAGTTGAACCCGGTGTCTGCCCTAAGGTTGAACATATGGAGGGTTATTTCTTTTCACCCTTTTCATTACTTTTCTTTTTAATTCTTCAACCCCTTCTTTCCCTTTCATTCTTTTCTCCTTTTTTCATATCATACCTAAGGACTTCTAATTCTATCTATTGGAATTGTCCTTGGGTAGATCCCTCCGGTTCTGGCGGATCATAGGACGGTTTTTCCTAACCTTAGTCACCTTATATCACCATGACTATCCTATTGTTGCCATAAACCATTTGTATGAAAATCTTCTCAAAGTGTTTATGATAATGAAACATTTTTGTTAACACTTTGAGAGTTTTTGATTTTATTGAAATACTCCCCCTTCACATGTGCTCATAAGTTTTTACGATAAATTTGCACATGTTGTGTAGAGTTGGCACTTTTTGAATTGATCGACTTTAAGTGAACAAGACCGATTCGAGACATGTTTACATCACTAGTTAGACTAGCTTGAAATTATTACCCGGCCTGGTCAAGTCCAAAGAAAGTTTCTCGAATTGGTACATTCTACTTAGACAGATCCCTTTCGGGACACGTCTACGTCGCTAGTTAAAGAGATACATTATCAGCTTTTAGGTGACAACTAGCTCTAATAACTAACTTGAAGTTATTACCCGTCGAGGAAAAGTCTTTTCGATTACTAACATTTTGTTTCATCAATTCTTGGGTCAATTCTGAGTCGAGTACAGACATTTAAGTCTTTACAAATGAGCTCGAGATTCTTCCACAATCTTTAAACATTTTGATCACATTTAATCACGTCTTCTCCCCCTCAAAAATAGCATATCGTGATATTTTGGATATCAACTGATTAATAGAAAAAGCTTTTGGAGAGATAAACGGATTTGTTTTAGCATGAAATCGGAACATTTTGTTTTTGTAATACTCCCCCTCAGAACTCGCATATGTTTTGAGAAATTTAATCTTTTTCAAACAGTTTAGAGGGAAGGAGTCTTCTTGAGCAAAATTCTAAAAATGTAAGAAATTTTAGATTTGTTGAATTTTGCATCAAGGTTTTTTGAAAAAAACAAAGACTTCTCTTTGTTTGAATAGGAAGGTCGCATTGAGGCGTACAACAGTGTCCATTTTTAGGATAAGTGCACTTTGTTGATGAAATCATTTTTGCGTAGCACTTTCCTTTCTTTGAAAACTTGAGTTGTGCACTGTAATGTGTACACAAGTCATTTTGTGAAAACGAGTTTTTGCTAGAAATCTTTTCGTTTGTTTATACTCGAACTTTTTGAAAAGAATTTCGGTTATGAACGTTCGAGTTCTGATCTGAAATAATCAGAAGTCATCATTGAAGTGCGGGTTTCGTACTGAAGTATACGAAAGCCATAGTGAAGAAAAATTGAGAAACGACATGTTTTAGAAAGCATTTAAATGAACTCCCGCTCAAGCATATGTACATATCCGTGTCATTGTTGAATGACATTTCTAGAAACGTACATAATATCGATTATATGAGAGACATGTCGTGAGAAGAATATTTTTGGATTTTTTTTGATTTTATATTGTTTTTGGATTTTTGAAATTTTCTATTTTTGTATTTTCTTTTTGTTGGTTTTTCAAATTTTGTATTTTTTTTCAATAATATTTGCAGCGAAGAATTGAAGAAAGAAAAATTAAGTTTGAACAAGTAAAAGTGGAGATAAGAGTGGCATAAGATACGGATTTCCATATGCGAAGTTGGCATAAAATTCTTCTTTACCACATTGGGTGTATGAACCCTCATCACTTTTACAAGTACCTGCATCCACAGAAGATGAATTTGCACAAATAACAGTGTTAGAAGTACATGTTTCCTCACATTGAGGGTGTTCACTATCAGCAGTTGTAGTGGTTTCTACATCCTTGTCTTGATGATTTTCACTATTATTAGTCTTGGTGCAACTATCAAAAATCTTTCCTGTGGGAATCCATCTAAGACCAACTGTTTTAAACACTTTTCCCGTAGGAATCCACCTAAGGTAAGATCTAGGCGTAGTTTTCTTATCAGATGCAGCGGAAGTCTTAGTTTTTGAAAAACTACATCCTGTAGATGTCCACCTATTAGGTTTCTTATCTTTTTCCTTGTTCTCAACGGGTTTGTTTCCATTTGGTGTCTTAGTGGATTGTGCCTTAACACTTGATTTTCCTTTCTTGAGAAATTGTGCAATACATGCATCGTGATTAGCTGAAAAAACACATTCTTGACATGTAGGACAAACAAATTCAACATTCTTGTTTAACACAGCAATTTTAACTTTGTCGCTACAGTCTTTGGAATTCCTGGTGTTGCATTCTACTTGCCTAGCATTTTCATTTGCACAACTACTCTTAGATGTAGGCCAATCCCTAGTCTTTTGATTGTTCCTAGGTAATGGTTTACTACTACTAGCAATGCCTTGAAATCTTGTAGAATTCACCACCTTAGGTTTTGTACCTAAAATTCCTTCTTTTCGATGTTGTGACTTTTTCCTAGCTTCTTCTAGATGCTGATTTGGGACCATGTCATTAGAACCAACAGATTCCTTAACGGTTTTTGTGGTCACATTTGGTGTACTATTCCTAGAAGGGCCAGAAGTAAGCACATTTGCATTTTCAACAATCTTTCCAAAATCTTTTTGCTTGGGCAAAGGTTGTGGAGTGACTGGTTTTGTCAAATCTTTTTTCACATCGACTTTTGGATCAAACCGAGAAATTGACATTTTTGGTTTTTGAACCGTTTTTGAATCATTTGGTTTCTCCGGAGTCGTTGGTTTTTCAAACTTAGTATCCAAACCCTTTCCTTTTAGACTTTCTAACTGAGACTTCAAAAAATCATTTTGCGTTTTCATGTTGTTGAAGGCACGCTCATACGACAATTTGTCATACTTGCATTCTTCGTTTTTCCGATCAAGTTGTTTAAAATATGACACATTTTCTTTTTCAAGTTTAATAAGCGCATTTTCATATTTTGAAACAATTGCAGAAGTCTCAGTTCGAAGTCTTTAATCATCCTCAACAGAATATGTTTGCAAAATAATAGACATAATATCAGTAGACATAACAGCTTCAAAGAGAGAGTCATTTAATCTTTCCAAAACTTTCATGTTTTCACAAGTTTCATTAGCTTCCTTTACCAGGGATTTGTGGTCCTTGACAAAGTCGGTTGTTTCTTTTAACAAAGCATTTTCAAGATGAATTAATCTCGCACTGATGTTATACAGTGGGATTGTAATTTCTGTTTCAAACACCTTTTTCTGCTCTTTATGAAAACTCGAATGCCAATTGTTAATACTGATTGTGGTTTTTGACTCAACAATCCATTGAAGAACTTTAATTCTCTTTTTCACATCATCAAGAATGTCTCTAGTTTCACTTGTGTTAAAAGGATTGTCTGACGACATTTGTTCCAGTTTTGAAAGATTTTTAGAGACAACTTGTGGTTTAGAAAACATTTTCTTAACAACTGACGTTTTGAAAACATTTGGTGTTTGTTTTTGAGGGATAAAAGTGATTCCATTAATTTTGTTCCATTTATCGTAATTAATTGGTTTCAAATCTGGATTCTTTTGTTTCATTTTATTTTGACTCTCTTCAGCAAGAGCTATTGTGTCATCATAATCACGCACATAAGGAGGATCATGTTTAACATATAGCACATTTCCATTATACAAACTATTCTGAGCTTCCTGAGCTTTCTTGAGATGACAAGGAGTTTTGTTACCAAGAGCCATTTTGTGTTTTGTATGGTAGATTGGATCAGTTTGACTTGTAATCATATGAATTGTTTGACTCGAATGACCCGTCGTTACCAACAAATTTTCCAACTTTTTGACCATGTTTTGTGACTCAAGGATTTCATTCAAAAGCTTATCTTCTTTCGTTGCAAAGTCTTTTTTCAGCTCATCCCGTTCTTTTTCAAGATTGGTATAAGCTGTTTTTTGTTTAGAAAGTTGGTTTTGCAAATCAGAAATTTCCGCGTTTAAGGATTTTATTTTCTTATGAAAATTAACATCAAGTGTATCATACTTTATTTGCAGATGTGTTGCCCTTGAAACGGAATTTTGATAACCAGTTTCTAATTCAGACAATCTTTTTGTATGAAATTCAAAAGCTTTTTCGTTTTCCTTGTACCTCTCAAGCTCAGTGGTTAATTTCGCATTCGCGGCCTTAACATCGCGATTGACCTTTTTCACATTTTCGATTTCAATACTACAATTATTTAATAATGATTTAAATAAAGCACGTGTTTCCTCATCATTCTCAGCATGCTGGGAAACTGAGCCTCCACTATGATTCATATCGGGAGTTGCCAAAGTAATATTACTACAACTTGGCATGTCCAGGTATGTATCATACGTGGTTGCTGGAGTCTCAGAATGCTGTTCCTCATGAGGAGTCATATCAAATATATCATTATTGATGCAAGTATTGTTTAATGGTACCTCAGATACTGCATAGGTGTCATAGACCGGAGGTGTCTCGGAATCTGTGTCGTACTTAGCCTCCTAGAGATTTGCCATAAATATGCAGTTCGCATCAATATCCTCCCGATCTTCCATTTCATCCATAAGAGCCATAAAGTCATTCTCCTCAGCATTCAACTGAAATCCTGCTTTCTCCTTCTGAGCCAACATCAAAGCTTTCTGCAAGAACTCTGGATCTTTCTTATTCAGCTTAGAAGGACAGTTCCTTGCCATGTGACCGACACCCTGACAGTTGAAACACTTTACCAAATTTCCCTGATGACCATTTCCATAATTCCCACCAACCGGAGCTGCAACATTTCCAACCTGATTACCCATAGCCTGATTACCAACATTCTGACCCCGCTGATTCCCAACAAACTGACCCAACTGATTCCTTGTATTCTGACCCATCTGATTTCCTGCAAACTGATTACCCATCTGATATCCAGGAGCATATCCTTGCTGATTCCCCATAACTCCAACCATTTGGCCTTGATTGCCCATGTTGAAACTCGGTTGAGCAACCTGCCTGTAGCGAGTGTTCGATGAAATTCGTTGGTTGTTGTTAGTTGGTGTAGAATAGCGTCCTTGGAATGCCTTAGACAGAAGAGCAAATGCTTGAGTTATTGCAGCAATGGATTCATCATTGTCAGTGAATTCAGGTTCTTGGAATTGTTGATATGGTTGTTGTTGTGGAATAACATCGTGTTGTTGTTGTGAGTAGAATGATTGCTGGTAGAGAGGTGTTGGTTGTTGCACGTAGTTGTGAGTGGAAGATGATGATGGTGTATTCACTGGTAGAGGTGTTGGTGTTGTAGCAATGAGTGCTAGAGGATCATGATTCTTTGCCAACTTTTCCTTCCTTACTTCATTGGCTTCAGCTTGGTTTTGCTTCAAAAAGTCATAGAGTTGATCATAATTCACCTGATGAAGATTCTTAGTTTGGTTGACAATTGTGACATATCGACCCCATTCCTCTGGTAGATTGCTGATGAACTTGATGTTTGTCACAATTTGTCGCGGTTCCAACTTGTTTCTAATCAGCTCATTCATCAAGGTACAAAACCTGGTGTAGTATGATTCAATCTGTTCACCTGCTGTAGACGTGAAGTTCTCCCATTCAGTTAGAAGCTTGTTTTCAACATCTTGTTGTCCAATTTCTGTTCCATGACAAAGTCTTCTAACTCGTTCCCACATAGCATAAGCGGTTTCACAACTGTCGACTGCAGCAAAGATCTCACGAGGTAAACCGAGTTGAATGAGATGCATTGCCATATCATCTGCGGCGATCTGCTTCCAGTCTTCAGGTGTGTAATCATCTTCTGTTTGGTCACGATAGAATGGTTGAGTAGGAGGTGTTGTATCTGGATTTCCCGGATCTAGAACTTGTTTTGGCTTAAATGGACCTTGTTCAATGGATTTGATCATAAGTTTGCCATCAGTTTTGGTTTTGATGTAACGAAGCATACGGCTTGTCCATGGAAGATAACCACCTTTTTCAAGCATAGGAGGACGGTTTTCGGCACCGGCAGCATGAATATCTTGTTGAGTTGCCATTGATTAAGTGATGATTGATAAAGTTGATCTTGGATCGGTTCAACGAAATAGGAGTTGAGTTTGGTGAGGTTCCTTTGTTGTAGGTAAGTGTCCTTAATCGAAACTTTGCTATGAAGAAGCTTCTAGAAAGTTTTAGAAACTTTTGAAAAGTTTTAGAAACTTTTGCAAAGTTTTAGAGAATTTTAGAAAATTTTAAAAGTTCTAGATAAAAAGATCTAGATAAAAAGATCTCGATAAAAGTTCTAGATAAAAAGATCTAGATAAAAAGATCTAGATAAAAGTTCTAGATAAAAAGATCTAGATAAAAAGATCTCGATAAAAGTTCTAGATAAAAAGATCTAGATAAAAAGTTCTCGATAAAAGTTCTAGATAAAAAGATCTAGATAAAAAGATCTCGATAAAAGTTCTAGATAAAAAGATCTAGATAAAAAGATCTCGATAAAAGTTCTAGATAAAAAGATCTAGATAAAAAGATCTCGATAAAAGTTCTAGATAAAAAGATCTAGATAAAAAGATCTCGATAAAAGTTCTAGATAAAAAGATCTAGATAAAAAGATCTCGATAAAAGTTCTAGATAAAAAGATCTAGATAAAAAGATCTCGATAAAAGTTCTAGATAAAAAGATCTAGATAAAAAGATCTCGATAAAAGTTCTAGATAAAAAGATCTAGATAAAAAGATCTCGATAAAAGTTCTAGATAAAAAGATCTAGATAAAAAGATCTCGATAAAAGTTCTAGATAAAAAGATCTAGATAAAAAGATCTCGATAAAAGTTCTAGATAAAAAGATCTAGATAAAAAGATCTCGATAAAAGTTCTAGATAAAAAGATCTAGATAAAAAGATCTCGATAAAAGTTCTAGATAAAAAGATCTAGATAAAAAGATCTCGATAAAAGTTCTAGATAAAAAGATCTAGATAAAAAGATCTCGATAAAAGTTCTAGATAAAAAGATCTAGATAAAAAGATCTCGATAAAAGTTCTAGATAAAAAGATCTAGATAAAAAGATCTCGATAAAAGTTCTAGATAAAAAGATCTAGATAAAAAGATCTAGATAAAAGTTCTAGATAAAAAGATCTAGATAAAAAGATCTAGATAATTTTCAAACTTTCTAAATTATACAATTTAGAGAGTATACCACGAGTCGAAGTGTTTTCTCACTTATACAAGTAAGGGAAACACCGAGTAATCCACCAAATCTGAAGAAAACCGCTTGAGAAAGATCTAGATAATTTAGGGTCTAAGGTTCTAGATAAAAAGATCTAGATAATTTAGGGTCTAAAAGATCTAGATAATTTTGGCAGATTTTGAATCCGCAAAAAGCACACCCAAATGAAGTTTGTATTCCAAGATTCTTGTACTTCTAGCCTTAAAAACACCAAAACTTGAAGAAAGTTGCAAACTTGATGATTTTTATGAAACTTTTTAAAGTTCTAGATAAATAGTACAAAACCAAGTACGAATTTTTTAAAGCTTGAATCTTTCAAAAAGATTGAAACTTTCTTGTTGAGAAAGGTTTATAACACTAGTTTGTAAGCAAAAGAGTGTTAAAAACACAAAAAGAACAAGAAAGGTACGAAATTTTTGAAAAAATTCGTGTGGTACAAGCTTGAAAACACGAACTAAACCAACTCAAAACACTCCTAAATCATTGTTAGGCTCTTGATACCACTTGTAGGACCTTGGATCTATCAACTTTATCACTAATACAAGCACAATATGTAGTAAAGATGGTGACTTGATGATATATATGTATGTGTTTTAGAGAGAGAAAGTAGTAAGAGAAACTAGAGAGAATTTCATATAAAACACACACTTACACACACAAGCACACCTTACAAATGAGAGGTAAGGTGCCTTTTATACATAAGAGAGAAAGGCCTCATGGGCTTTCTAATGGACTTGGGCTTGGACTTGGTTTACATAACTTACCTTCAAACATATTAGATTACCAAGTCCAATGTCCAACTAACTTAAACTATTTTCTACAAAAATCACACGACACACTATATTACAAATATGAGAACGACCATCACTTTTCTATAAATCTTAAATGCTAACAAATCTGCTGAAGACACAGATTCTGCTGAAGATATGATACTGCTGAAGACATAGTTTCAGCATATTTAGTTTCTGCGGATATAGTTAAACCGCGTATTATGTAATGAAGTTAGGATATGCATGAATAATATTAGGAAAAGATAATGCATATCATTTAAAGTTTATAGAATATACGTTTCTTGTGAAACGGTTTAGGTTAGGGTTCCTTGTCTATAAAAAGAACAGAAGTTTATGTTCAATGTAACGAAAGAGTTTACAAGTTATTAATATATATAAATCCATAGAGGATTAAACGTTCTTAGTATTCATTGTTTATGTTTGTATTTGTTTTCCGCATTAGAATACAAGCTTTGGAGATTCTCTATTAGAGTGTTTGTGATTACATAGACACTGCTAACGATCAACGAGAGCTACAAGATCTATCAAGTGTACATAGATTCAACAAGTGGTATTAGAGCCTCGGGAGAGTCTCTTTGATACTAAGAACATCAATACTTTAAACACTCCTCAACAACACAACTTTACATCATGCCTGGATCTGACGCTGAGTCAGATACAACACACAATCAAAACACAACATCCCTTCATCACCTCACTCTCTCTAACAGCAATGCAAAATTCCCTTACCTTAAGAAAGAAGAGTATGAACTCTGGGCAATGCAGACGCAGAACTGGATTACCAACATTGATCATAATCTTTGGAAGGTGGTCCTTAAAGGTAACAGTCCAAAGAGGACTGGCACTGACGCAGATGGTAGAATATACTATCTTGATCCTACATCTGCTGAAGAGGTTCTTGCTCTTCAGAGGGAAAATAAAGTGAGAACTATTCTTCTTCTAAGCCTCTTGAGATCCCTCGAGAGGTAAAACCTGTTGTAAGGTTGCAAAACCATGCATCATGTGGCCTCTATTAAACAATCGTTGTTAGGATCAATTCCTTTTAGTAAGACCCTTTGGAAAGATTTTGAGGAAAGCCTCCTAACCGTGAACCATAAGTTTAATGAATTAATGGGTTCGTACACATCACAACTTGAGGAAACAATTGAGGAGGATTTAGCCGAACATGATCACATTGAGCAAAAAGACCTAGGTTTTATGATCAATGACTTTGAATCTCAAAGAACACATGATGAATCCTTTAGGCAAATTGAACATAGTGATCAAGTTATTGAGGAAGATTCTTACGAATTGGACTTAGAACTTTAAATGGCTAGAGAAGGATTGAGATACTTAGGAACATGTTTGGGTTAGATTCTACTAAAACATATGATGAGGATAAGGATGAGGTAAATAACACAAACCTACAAAGTACCCCACAACTCCCACCATCACTTGAGAAGTACACACCACCCGTGACTTACCCGGAAGAAGTAAAAAAGACTATAGGAACCCCAATAGAGGTAGAGACCTTGGACCAAACACAACTAGATGAAATAGGTTTGAATACTTGTAGTCATAACCTTTCTTTTAGTTCTATGGAAGTTCCTAGTTTTAATGAACCGGAGCCTCAACCAAAACCGTTACCTAATCTTCCATCCTTGGATGAAAATTTTGGAATTGAAATAGGTCCCGATCCACCCATCAAACCATATAGTACGGGTAGTTTTACGATGAAGGTAGTAGACTCTAAACCATGTGGAATGGAAGCCAATATAGGAGTGAACCATGACCTTACACACTTATATCACCCATTCATGATTGATCACAAGAAACATTATGGGTTTAAACCGGGTTAATTAGGTCAAGATGGATTCCCAACTAGGAGTCTCTCAAAGTTGATAGAAGATGATCCCTTTTTAAGAGAAAACTTTAACTCACCCATTGACCAAAGTGAACTAGGTAAGGTTATGATGAAAGGAGCACACCCCTTTGAGCATATAATTCATCATCCACTCTTTCCTCACGAGGCATACTTCCACCGAGATGGTGTGTATCGCTACTATCACCCGCACTTAATCCTAAGTGTAGGGAAAACCTCCCTTATTTCCGTTAAATAAGGGTAGAGTCAGGCTCGTGACTCGAACAAAAACAAGCGCTTCTTGGGAGGCAACCCAAGCTTTATTTGATTAGTGTGTTTATTTATTTGTTTGTTTGATTTTATTTGCTTCCGTATGTATGTTTTATTTTTATTGCTATTGATTCATGCTTCAAACTAAATTGTGAAAATGCTTTATTTTGTTTTTAACTTCGTCTTAACTACATATAAAGGTATTTTGCAAAAGATAAGTGTAAGGGAAATCTAAATCGGTTTATAAGAACAAATGAACATGAATCATAACAATATTAAATTGAAATACATATTAGTAATTGTTTGAGTCAAATGCTTGTATCGAGTCATAATGATATTTTGCAGGATTTTCCAGGAAGTAAGAATTGAGTTTTTCCAGAAATTTTCTGGAAACTTAACATGAGAAATCTGTCAGATCACTTCTGACGGCGTCAAGCTCCAGGCTGACGCCGTCAAGTTCAGTTTTCTGGAATTTTTTGAAAGTTTTGTTTTTCTTCCA
This sequence comes from Artemisia annua, assembly GCA_014162995.1. NCBI lineage: Eukaryota > Viridiplantae > Streptophyta > Magnoliopsida > Asterales > Asteraceae > Artemisia > Artemisia annua. Next base: position 2,208 of record LBNU01013130.1, on the reverse strand, counting down.
GAATCATAAAATACTTTATAAAATCTCTAACTTATAAACTCCAGGAATCTGCAAAATACTCATTCCACAAGCATTATTTCCTTATACAGATTTATCCCACCGATGTTATGCAGGTTTTCGTGTTTGTTTTCTCAGGTTTAACAAGTTATTTTGGACAAGAAAATGATTTATATTCCGGAAGAGAAGCTTTGGGTGTTCATTTTCTTGGAAGAAGATCTAACCATGTTACCCCTTTATCTACCGAGCGAATCAGGGGAGTATTTGATTTCATTCTTTTACCTTATTTACTTTTACATCTTATTATTTGAACATTGGGGACAATGTTCATCTTAAGTGTAAGGGGGGGTAAATTACGATACCTTAGAGAATGCAATTACGCTTGATTTTT